>VMDO01000425.1:0-13436 GCA_007922755.1 Pedetes capensis | reverse complement strand
TGGCAAGTGTTTCGATCTGCTGTACATAGGGTCGTTATGAGTCGGACTCGACTCGATGGCACCTAACAACAACAACAATTTAGTGGTTGGAATGCCACCAGGAGTTATAAACCAAATATTCCAAACAAACTAATATTCATATCTATATTGTTGTTGTTAAGTGCTGTCCAGTCAGGTCCAACTCATAGTGACCCTATGTGCAACAGAACGAAACACTCCCAATTCTGTGCAGGGCACATGATCTTACTTATGTTTAAGCCCACGGTTGTAGACACCGTGTCAATCCATCTAATTGAAGGTTTTCCTTTTTTTCATAGACCTACCACTCTCCCAAACATGATGTCCTTCTCCAGAGATTGGTCCCTCCTGACTACATGTCTGAAATATGTTAAGAGGCAGTCTAGCCATCCTTGCTTATAAGGAGCACTCTGGTTGCACTTCTTCTAGGATAGATATGTTGGTTCTTTTGGTATTCCATGATATATTCAATATTTGTCACCAGCACCATAATTCAAAGCATCATTTATTCTCCTGTCTCCCTTATTCAATGTCCATGTTTCAAAAAAACATTATGCAGCTGAAAATATCATGGGATGAGTCAGGCACACCTTCATCTTCAATGTGACATCTTTATTTTTCAACCCTTTAAAGAGGTCTTTTGCAATAGCTTTCCCCAGTGCAATGTGTCTTTTGATTTCTTGACAGCTGCTTCCGTGGGTGTTGATTATAGAATCAAGTAAAGCAAAATCTTGGACAATGTCAATCTTTTCTCCACTTATTGTGAAGTTGCTTACTGACCCAGTTGCAAGGATTTTTGTTTTCTTGATGGTGAGATACAATCCGTACTGAAGGCTGTGTTCTTTGATCTTCTTCAGCACATGTTTCAAATCCTTTTCACTTTCACCAAGCAGAATTGTGTCATCTGCATAACGCAGGTTGCTAATAAGTCTTCCTCCAATCAAGATGTCACATTCTTCTTCATAAAGTCCAGCTTCTCAGATTATTTGCTCAGCATAGAGTTTGAAGATGTAGAGTGAAAGGATACAGCCCCAATGCACACCTTTCTCAACTTTAAGGCAGGCAGTGTTTCCTTCGGTTTGAACACCTGCCTCCTGGTCCATGTATGGATTCCTCATGAGTACAACTAAGTGCTCTGGTATTCCCATTCTTTGCAATGTTATACACAATTTATCATGATCCACACAGTCACATGCCTTTGCATAGTCCATACAACATAGATAAACATCTTTCTGATATTCTCTGCTTTTGGCTAATACCATCTGACATCAGCAATGATGTCCCTGGTTCCATGCCATCTTCTGAATCTGGCTTGATTTTCTGGCAATTCCCTGTCTATATACTGCTACAGTTGCTATTGAATGATCTTTAACAAAATTTTGCTTGTGTGTGATATGAATGACATTATTCGATAGTTTCCATATTCTGTTGGATCCCCTATCTTGGGAATAGGCACAAATATGGATCTCTTCCAGTCAGTTGGCCAGGTATCTGTTTTCCAAATCCCTTGGCATAAGCAAGTTAGCACCTCCAGTGCTGCATCTGTTTGTTGAAATATCTTAATTGGTCTTCCATCAATTCCTGTAGCCCTGTGTTTTGCCAATTCCTTCAAAGCAGCTTCAACTTCTTCCTTCAGTACCAATGGTTCCCAATCATGTGGAACCTCTAGAAAAATGGTTGGTCATCCACCAATTCTTTTTGGTGTAGTGACTCTGTGTGTTCCTTCCATCTTCTTTTGATGTTCCCTGGGTTGTTTAATATTTTCACTGTACAATCCTTCACTATTGCCAGTTGAGGCTTGAGAATAACTATTTCCTATATCCTCCCAAGCTCTCTTTCTCTTGCTTTAATTTCCTTTTTTTTTTTTTTTAAACAATTGAGCATCTTGAGGGGTGCTAGATATTGAACCCAGGACCTGGCACATGCTCTACCACTGAGCTACACACCCCAGCCCCCACTTAATGTCTTTTAAAAATATATCTATTGAGTATTTGTGGGCCTGCCTGTGTATAGCTGAAGTAGGAGGAAAGAAGAAAGTAAAGAAAATTGGAAGGCATATGACTGTTGTGTGAATACCCAAACCATACCTCCATTGCCCCAGTCAATTTATCTGTGGCCATCTCCATTCTTAGCAACAGCCAAGCCAGGTCAGACCAAACTTCCTCCTTGTCCTCCTCCTTCCTACTTCCCTTTACCCATGGACCTAAACAAAGGGCTCAGCCAGCATTCTCCCAGCGTTTTAAGGTTGCTTATGAAGTTGTTTTATGCCAAGATGGGGTGCAAATGGTGCCATTTTGTAAAAGGAAAACATTCATTGCCTTCCTGTCACATAGACATGTTTAACAATATTATTTCATGAATTATCACTAACATTTTCTCTTCCTGTGACATTAAGTTAAAGGTTAAATAGAAAATATGAGATTGTTAGATGGAAGTGTGTATTTCACACTGTTTCAGAATATCTTGAGACAGTATGTTGCAATATTTTGGCAAGACTTGAAAAGAAATCCACGTTTATATATCGATTCATACATATGTAATAGCTTCCTCAAAATTAACAGGTTGAGGAAAAATGCCCTAATGAAGCTGAGGAAAACAATTAAGTACATGGAATTAAAAATTAGGTAGGAGGCACAGATTTCTACAAAGGCGACATCCTTCAGCGGTTCATTAGCTCAATCGTTCTTGAGCATGATGGCTTGGCTTTTTAATCTAAACAGGTAATAGACATCACTTAATTTTCTTCCAGTGTATTAATATCCACATGTTCTGCTGCCATCTTCAACATTTCTCCTATTTTTGCTTCAATCCAAAATATACCAATGTAGCTGTAGCCATGGTGTTTATTATATTGTATTTACAGGTCTATTTCTAAACCTTTAAGGCAAGGATCCTATATTTTCATTATTACCTCTCAAAGTCCATATCTGGCATGTTGTTAAGTACTGTCTTATACTTTACATTGTGTGTGCTTTTTTTGGTTGTTGTGTGTTTGTTTGTACTTGGGATTGAACCCAGAGCCTCACACTCTTTAACACTAAGCTACACTATGTGTTTTTAAATGAAAGATAAGCTGCTACTGCTGGGTTTTTTGTTTTTTTTTTTTTTTGTCTTGTTTTGTTTTGCTTTGTTTTTTCCTCTTTTCCTGCATCCCATAGAGGTTTCTCACAATCATAAAATTTTAAGGGAAACTTTCTAGTGATTTGTATTGTTGTCCTTATTGTTCGGTGCCATCAAGTTGGAACCAACTCATAGCAACCCTAAGTAGAACAGAATGAAACACTGCGCAACACTGTGCCATGCACATGATCTTCTTATGTTAATCCCAAAGTTGAAGCCACTATGTTTCTTCTCATTTTGCTTCATGCCACATCAGCAAAAGGAGATCCCAGGGTCTTTACTTTCCTTTGAAGAGGCTACTCTTCCCCAGTCTTTTCCAGCTTGGGGGGGAGGGGGGAGCTCGTTTTCTGGCTCTATATTTGACAGCGCTTCTTGGCTATTCGTAGGATTTCCAATGGCGAATTGTTTCAGGAGTGAGCTGCTGGGTCCTTCTCCCTAGTCTGTCTTAGTGTGGAAGCTCAACTGAAACTTGTCCACTATGGGTGCCCTGCTGGTATCTATAATATGATAGTAGAGATTTCAGCATCAAAGCAACATACAAACCCCCACAACATTTCTATGGCTGGATTTACTTCCAGACTTTTAAAAGAAAATTGAAAAACTAATTATTTTATTTCCTTCCTCAATAGATAAAATAGAGTATAAAGAATAAGAAGGAGCTCAATGTTGTATAATCCCAACGCCTCAGGAGGCAGATGCAGAAGGACCACAGATTTGAGGCCAGAGGCAGCCTGCATAATTTAGCAAGACCCTGTTTCCAGATTAAAAAATTAAAAATGAACTGGGAGTGCAGCCCAGTGGTAGAGCACTTGCAAAGTGTGCAAGGCCCCGGACGCAACCCTCACATACCTCCAAAAAAAAAAAAAAGAAAGAAAGAAAAAGAAAGAAAGAAAAAGAAAGAAAGAAAGAAGAAAAGAAAAAGAAACAAAAGGAAAAGAAAAGAAAAAGATGAGCTACTAATCTCATTTCCCAAATAATGACTGCCTATTTTCAAGAGTGAGGAAAAAAAGAGCCGGGCGTGGTGGCGCACGCCTGTAATCCTAGCAGCTCGGGAGGCTGAGACAGGAGAATCGCAAGTTCGAAACCAGACGCAGTCTTCGTAACTTAGCGAAACCCTGTCTCAAAAAGTAAAAAAAAAATGGGCCGGGGGCGCAGCTCAGTGGTCCAGCACTTGCAGAGCATGCAGGCGCGAGGCCATGGGTTCAACCCCCAGTACCACAAAAAAAAAAAAAAAAAAAAAAAACCAGAGAAGAATAAAATAGAGTCCAAGCCTCCTCCTAGCCTCCCTGACTCTTCTTTCCTTTGCCCTTCTCCTGAAGGCTGTAGCGCATGCTCTGAAATTCAGTAACCCATGCTGCTGAAAAGCTTAAAGGACTCCTCACTGCTCTGGGAATAACAATGGTAATTGTTCTTCTGGGACTCTGGTCCCTTCATGATCTGACTTCTTTGCCAACTCTGCGGAGGCTTCCACAATTTATCCTCCCAGAACACAACTAGTTATTTCCTGTCTGCCGTTCTTCCCACCACTTATCTCCGTGTGTTTTCATTGTAGCTTTTCCTTTTCCATCTGCCAGCAGAAAAGGGAGCTCTGCCAGGCCGTGAACCTAGCTCCCTTGTGGTTTTTACCTTCAGTACTTAGCCTGGTGCCCGATATACACTGGGCACCAAATAAATGCTTTTGAAGGAAGGAACCCTCATAGAATTGCAAAACAGCAAGAGTTGGGATGCAGTAAACAAGCAGGTAAAGAAATGGTTAAAACCAGGAGGAACACTCTTTCCATGTCGGGTGGAAAGGAGTGGCCATCTGCTTCCGATGTTCTTCTCCCTCCTGGCCGATGCAACTTCCTGAAGATAGGGAGGGAGCCCCCCGGGAGGGCTGGACTCAAGGAGGGCTGAAGCAGTGTGAGTGGGGCCATAGATTAGGGTGCCCTTCTGATGGGGTGGGTCATTGTCACAGTGACTCCTTTGCTAGAAGGGGCTAGGTAGGAAAAGACACCCGAGGTGACAGCAGGAACCTAGTCAACCGAGGGTGGCACTAAGCCTTTCCTATAGCCAACAATGGGAGAAGGACATGGCAGCCCACACCCCAAGCAATCCCGAAACCATCAGCCACTGAAAACCCTAGGAGGGTTGCTATGAGTTGGACCTGACCAGATAGCACCTAACAACAACACCATAGCCAAAAGGGGGACCTTGACATTGGCTCCCAGCTTGTCCAACCCAAAAGCACTGGTATGGAGGCAAGAGTTCAAGGTAAACACTGGAAATAGGACTAAGTTCCTGGGCGGTGTGCTTTGCAGCTGGAATGGTACGGTGGAGGCTCGAAGCCCAGGGTTCTGAGTTGACAGAGCTGAAGGTACAGGGGAGACAAGAGGGCCAAAGTGGGCGCTGTATTCATTCAAGGATCTCAGGCCACGGAGGAAGAAGACCCTGCGCTGAACAGAAGGCACCCTAGACATGGGGGAATCACGCCTTCATGGCGGAGTTGGAAGGAACCCCACCCCTACCTATGAAAAACCCTAATCATAAAATTGCTGCTGTGGGGTAAAATGTCCACATAGGAAACCTTACCAGTGACATTTTGTCCACATTAATCATTGGAAATATTTTCATATCTTCTCCTTTTTCTTTTTTTTTTTTAACTTTTTTTTTTTTTTTTTTTTTTTTTGGCTTTTTGAGAAAAGGTCTCACTGTCTTAGCCCAGGCTGGCCTGGAAACTCTCGTCAATCCTCCTGCCTTGGGCTTTTGAGTGCTGGGATTAGAAGTGTGTGCCACCACACCCAGTGACATTTTCCTTTCTTGCAGTGATGCAGGACATAGGCAATGTGTCAGGAGTCTGGATTTTCTAGAAGGGATGGATGACTTTGATAATCACAACAACTGGGGCTGGGGGTGTGGCTCAGAGGTAGAGCACTTACCTAGCACACGAAAGTCCCTGAGTTCAGTCCTCACCAAACCAAACCAACCAAACAAACAACAACAAAAACCACCTGAGGGGGAAAAACATGGTCCTAGGGACAGAAGATGTGGTGATCTAGTTTCAACTGCTCCTCTTCTCTCTAGCTAGGAACTTGAGAGGTTTATATAATTTCTTGGAATCTGTTTCTTTGTTTTTAAAGGGGATTCTTTATAATACTTTGCAAACTTCAAATCACTGTGTAAATATTGTGCCCTGAAATAAATAGTAAGAGGACTGAATTTAAATTTTAATGTTAAAGCCCTTTCCAAGACCCTATCTCCTTCCATAAATAACTAAGCCTGTCTCTCAGGTTCTCGAAACACTCAAGTCTTTCTGCTGTAAATGTGTTTAACACATTGTATTCGTGCACATGATGTTTTGCCTACAGCTGAGCACCTTCTCTAACCAGTAACTTGCTACCTCCTGAAGCTGCCCAGACCTTCTTTGGTTGCTCTTAACTATAGAAAATTCATCTTCGCGTTCCACGAGTTAATCTCCCCGGATTTTCCACCCTCTTGTCTTCCCATTTGAGACAATATAGACAATGTCTTTCTCCTTTTCCAAATGACAGCCTTCAAAATTAAGACAGCTGTGGTTTTCTTACCCAGGTCTTGTCTTTCCCAGGCTAAACATCTTTTCTGTTAATACTTGCTCACTCCGTGTATTTTTTTTTTTTTTTTTTTTTTTTTGCGGTACTGGGGATTGAACCCAGGGACACGCACTTGCATGCTTTGCAAGTGCTGGACCACTGAGCTGCACCCTCAGTCCATGTTTTTACTTTTTGAGACAGGGTCTTGCTAAGTTATGCAGACTGCCTCTGGTCTCGAACTTGTGATCCTCCTGCCTCCGCCTCCCGAGCCGCTGGGATTATAGGCATGCGCCACTGCGCCCAGCTACTCCATGTATTCTCTAGCTCTACCCTCCGCCCACTGTGTGACTCCCAGCAAGGACATCTGAAGTGACCTTGGAAACAACCTAAACGTCCAGTGGTGGAGGCTCAATTAAAACATGTAGCATGTCAACTTGTGGAAATACAACACATAATAAAGAATATTTCATGACATGAGAAAAATGGCCACAGTCAGATGAAGAAATTGCAAAGTAGTGTATTTTGTGTCACTTCAATGTTAGCATAAAGTTTTATAATTTTATAGTATGTTAAGATGAAAGGCAACATTTATCTCTGAGTGGTATAATTACGGATGATAGTTTTCTTTTGTGTGTTTGTGGTTTTTTCATGTTCTGTAATCAATTACTGGTAATCAGGAGAAAAAATAGACACTGTGTCTGTACAGTTTTTGCCTAGTGGCCCAAGACCTTAATCTTTTAGAGTGTCATAGAAGACACTGTTCCCATTTCTCATCTCACGGGCAAACACAGGTAGCAGCCCAGAGAATCAGGAGCCTAGTGGGCACCCAACAAAACTGTATTTTGTTCTTTACCTGTGCAAGGACGTGGAAACCCCTCTCACATCCTTCCTTCTCATTAAGCTTCCCCCCGATGGCTTCTTGACTTGGTATTTCTTCCATATTACAAAAGACACGTGATATACCTCTGGCTTTGCCTCCATTACTGATTGTTATTGTTGTTGTTAGGTGCCGTCGAGTCGGTATCTGACTCATAGCGACCCTCATAGGGTTTTCAATGGCTGACTGTTTTGGGATTGCCTTGGTAGTGGATTGCCAGGCCCTTCTCCCATTTTTGCAGTGCTGGGAATTGAACTCAGCGCCTCAGAGACTGCAGCGCAGAGCTCTACCAACTGAGCTAAATCCTAGCCCCTTGGTTACCGATTGGCGCACCCTAATTGTCACTTACTCCAACAGCAAGGAGGAGACACACCTCCATTAAAGGAGATGAGTTTAGAATGAATGACACCTTCACCGTTGGGCTGTGTCCTTAAGCCAGTAAAAGCGCAGGGTATATGACAATAGAACATCCAGGAGTTAGACCTGTTACCACACCCATGACATCGTGATGAGAGTATAGCCTGTGTTCTGATCCCTGCATCGCCAAAGCGCCTGGCATCACTTGCCTTGGAGAGGTGAAAGCAAGTATGAGGAGCCATTCACGATTTCATATATTGAAGGTTTTTCCAAGAAGGATGTCTAGACCGGAAATAGTGGAACAGTCGGGAAAACAAACTAACCAGCGCTCATCTTCTCCCTGATATTGCTTCTGGACACAGTGTTTTCATGGATGCAGTCACCATGCTGTGAAAGCTTAGAAGCCATGTGGATTTTGTCCTAATTGAGTTATAGGTTGTTGTTGTTGTTGTTAGGTGCCGTCGAGTTGGTATCCAACTCATAGCAACCCTCACAGAGTTTTCAATGGCTGACTGTTTCGGGATTGCCTTGGGAATGGATTGCCAGGCCCTTCTCCCATTTTTGCAGTGCTGGGAATTGAACTCAGGACCTCAGAGACTGCAGCGCAGCACTCTACCAACTAAGCTAAATCCTAGCCCCGAGTTATAGGTTACCTGCATGTGTACTATTCATGTCCTCCACATGCTTTGGTGGCATGTCTACATGTGTCAGACCCTGTGATCAATGTTGGGGACGCTATGAGGATTGAGACTGGACTGCTGTTGTAAAGGGGCTAAGGGCAGTGGAACGACCCAACCGAAACTAATAAGCCATAACATGGTAAATTATGAGGCTGGAAGGAAGGAGCAGCTGAACCCTGGCTGGGGAACTCCCAGATCAATGGCTTCAAGGTTTTCTCTCTCTTCCTCTTTTTGACTCATCCACTCTGCAAGTGTTCAATATACGATAGACCTAGAGTGCCTGGTAGAGTAGGGTTGGGAATTTAAGAAAAAAGGGCTCGTGTAAAGATTGTTTATCACTGGTGCCCGCCTGTAATCCCAGCAGTTTGAGAGGTGGAGGCAGGAGGATTGCAAGTTCGAGACAAGAGGAAGTCTGCATAATTTAGCAAGACCCTGTCTTAAGAAGTAAAAAAATGGGTTGGGGGTGCAGCTCAGTTGTCCAGCACTTGCAAAGCATGCAAGTGTGAGGCCCTGGGTTCAACCCCCAGTACCAAAAAAAAATTTTTTCCTCCTTTATTTAAGGAAAATTCATAACTTAAAAAATGAATTAAAATATTTTCTATATAATTACATTGCCAGAAATAAAGGTTTAAATGGGGAAAATGAGCCAAGTATGGTGGCACACACCAGCAATCCCTGCAATTCTAGCACATAAGAGGCTGAGGCAAGAGGATCCTAAGTTTGAGGCCAGCTGGGCTACCAAGTAAGCCTGTGTCTCCAAAAAAAGGGGGGGATGTGGAATGACAAATGATGAACATGAAATTTTAAAATATGTCCATGGAGCAAGTGGAAATTGTGATGGAATAGATGAAACTTGGTTCTGAATGGATAACATGAGACTAAAAAAGCCTAATGAAACTATTTCCTCTACACTAAGTAATCACAACTAGAGATGAAATGTTCAGGAAAGATGTCCAGACAACCTAAAGAAATGAAAGCTTAGGAAAGAAAATGAAAAATAATCCTAGAAATGAAAGTCAATTTGAAAATAACACAAAAGAAAATAAACAATGTGAAAAACAGAATAAAGTATATAGAGGATAGGGAAGAAAGAAGCAAGAGGAAATAAAAGTGAATGAAAAATATGTTTTACATATAGAAGACAGAGAAGATCGATCATATATAAGCTTCAAGAAAACAGCAAAAAGGTGGGGAAAAGGTAGAAAAAATTATCAAAGATATGATGTAAGAAAACTTCCCAGAAATGAAAGAGGACTTCAATATACAGATAGTAAGGAAGTATCTTGTTTCACATAAAAAGGTAAACAATAACACAATCTCCTCAGTTTCTGGTATTCAGATATAATCTGTAAAAATAATCCTTTAGGAATTGTATAAAACTATCAATTTACCTATAAGAAAGGTGACTATATAATTTGTTATTCAAAATGGGACCCTTAGGTGAGTGAAACTTAGTATTATTAACCATGATATTGGTACAATAGCATACACTGGGGTTGTCCCCAGCAAAGCAGGTAATAGTCGTCCTACATATGAGGTATAATGACTGCATATTCCTTCCATTTTCATTTGATGTTTCCTGCATCGTTAATATTTTCCCTTGTAGAATCTTTCAATATTGCAACTCGAGGCTTGAATTTTCTCTTCAATTCTTTAAGCTTGAGAGAAACAGAGTGTGTACTTCCCTTTGGTTTTCTATCTCCAGCTCTTTGCACATGTCTTTATAATATTTGATTTTATCTTCTCAAGCTGCCCATTGAAATCTTTTATTTAGTTTTTTAACTTCATCATGTCTTCCTTTTACTTTAGCTGCTCAATATTCAAGGGCAAGTCTCAGAGTCTCTTTTGACATGTGATTTCTCTTTTCTTTTTTTCCTTGTCTTCTTAACAACCTTTTGCTTTCCTCATGAATGAGGTTTTGATATCATGCTGCAACTCATCTGCTCTTTGATCATTAGTATCTAATACATCAAATCTGTTCTTGAAATGGTCTCTGAACTCAAGTGGGTTATACTCAAGGTCATATAGTGACTCTCATACACTTGTTCTAATTTTCTTCAGTTTCAGATTGAACTTGTCTATGAGCAGTTGATGGTCTGATCCACAGTCAGTACCTCATCTTGTTCTGACTTTTGATATTGACCATCTCTTTCCACAAATGTAGTCAATTGGTGAATTCCATGTGGATTTAGGTTGTTAGGTGCCGTCGAGTCGGTATCCGACTCATAGTGACCCTCGTAGGGTTTTCAACAGCTGACCATTTCAGGATTGCCTTGGGAGTGGATTGCCAGGTCCTTCTCCCATTTTTGCGGTGCTGGGAATTGAACTTGGGACCTCAGAGACTGCAGCGCAGCACTCTACCAACTGAGCTAAATCCCAGCCCTCCATGTGGATAGTCACCATTTATATTGGTGAAAAAATGTAATTGCAGTGAAAAAGTCATTGGTCTGACCAAATCATGTGGTCTCCAGCATCATTTCTGTCACCAAGGCCATATTTTCCAACTATTGAACTTTCTTTTTTGTTTCCAGCTTTTGCATTCTAGTCTCCAGTATTTATCAGTCATCCTGATTGTATGTTCAATCAATATCAGACTGCAACAGGTAGTAAAAAATCTTCCCTTTCTTCATTTGTGACCTTAATGGTGGTAAATAAATTTGAATAATAGTTATATTAACTGACTATTCTTGTAGGTATATGGATATTATTCTATCACTAACAGTATGGTACTTCAGGACAGATCTTGAGATGTCTTTTCTGATGATGAATGCAACCCCATTTCTCTTTCTCATTCTAGCATAGTAGACCAAATGATTATCTGATTCAAAGTGGCCCGTGCCAATCCATTTTAACTCACTGATGCCTAGAATGTTGATGTTTATGCACTCTTACATGATGTTGATTTTGATAATTTCTAATTTTCCTAAATTCATACTATGTACATACCATGTTCCAATTACTAATGGATGTTTACAGTTGTTCCCCCTCATTTTGAGTCATGCCACATCAGCAAATGGGGGTTCCTGGGGCTTTACTCCGTTCTGTCATTAAGGTAGACACTACTTTGAAGAGGCAACTCTTCCCCAGTTGTCTTTTGAGTGCCTTCCAACCTGGGGGGCTCATTTTCTGGCACTATATCTGACAGTGCGTGTCTGTTCTTCATATTCTTTTTAGTCTTTGCATGAGGCAGTACCACATCTTATTCATTATAAGACTTCAAATGGGTTTGGTTAACTAGCTAAACAGTTTTCACATACATGATTTAAACATACATAACAGCATTTTCTAATACTTCCTGATCTCAGTAAATCTCTCCATATTTTAACCATAGCTCCTAACATGAAGGAGTCAAATCAGTCTTTGATCAAGGAATCGGAATTCCACCAG
This sequence comes from Pedetes capensis, assembly GCA_007922755.1. NCBI lineage: Eukaryota > Metazoa > Chordata > Mammalia > Rodentia > Pedetidae > Pedetes > Pedetes capensis. The sequence goes on along the minus strand of VMDO01000425.1, from coordinate 1,449 downwards.
TTCCACTATGACATCTCTTTGGGGAGAAGAAAACAGCTTTTAAAATTTAAACTGTATAAAAGTTACTTCCTAATTGGCAATTGGAGATTTCTCATGTCCTACCAAGTTAGTTCCACTAGTGCCATTGACTGTTTGGTGCCACTACTGGGCATTAATTTCTTCAATTTGTTGCTGAGGCCATTGAACTTAAATAAATATTTGTTTTAAATATTTTAGTAATGGAGCAAAGAATGAATGAATGAATGAATTTAGGTTGCTTGAGACAGAGTCTCACTCTGTAGCGCAGCATGGCTTACAACTTGCTATGTAGCCCAGGCTGGCTTTGAACTTGCAATCCTCCTGCCTCAGCCTCTGAAGAGCTGGATTACTGGTATGCACCACTGTGACTGGTTTAGCAATGAATTTTCCAAACAATTACAAAGTAACATATACTTACCCTGGCAAACTTTCATTAATAAAGCTGGAAGCAAATTGTCTTAGTTCTGACTGATACAACAAAAATACCATGGACTGGATGACTAAAACCACAAAAATGTATTTCTTACTGTTTTGAAGGCTAGAAAGCCCACACTCAAAGTAATAGAAGATCCAGTGTTTAGTGAGGGCCTCTTCTTGCTGTACACATGGGCATCTTCTCATTATATCCTCACATGGCAGAGAGCAAAGACAGAAAGCAAGCTCTCTAATGTCCTCTTATAAGGGCACTAATCCCATTCATGAGGGCTCCCCCCTCCTACATTTATACTTTCCAAAGGTACTACCTTTGAATCCCGCTATAGTTGTTGTGTTGTTGTTAGGTGCCGTCAAGTTGGTATCCAACTCATAGTGACCCTCATAGGGTTTTCAATGGCTGAGTGCTTCGAGATTGCCTTGGGAGTGGATTGCCAGGCCCTGCTCCCATTTTTGCGGTGCTGGGAATTGAACTCAGGGCCTCAGAGACTGCAGCGCAGCGGTCTACCCACTGAGCTAAATCCCGCTATAGTAGGAGTTAGGATTTCAACGTGAATTTGAGGTCAGGGACACAAACAGTCCATATCACAGATTGTTGTTGTTGTTGTTAGGTGCCGTCGAGTCGAGTCCGACTCATAGCGACCCTATGTACAGCAGATCGAAACACTTGCCAATTCTGTGCCAGGCAAACCATCTTATTTATGTTTAAGCTCATTGTTGCAGACACTGTGTTAATCCATCTGGTGGAGGGTTTTCCTCTTTTCCGTTGACCTGCCACTCTCCCAAACATGATGTCCTTTTCCAGGGATTGTTCTCTCCTGACTACATGTCCGAAATATGTAAGACGCAGTTTGGCCATTTTTGCTTCCAAGGAGCACTCTGGTTGTACCTCTTCTAGGACAGATCTGTTGGTTCTTTTGGCAGTCCATGGTATATTCAATAGACGTCTCCAGCACCACAATTCACAAGCATCAATTCTTTTTCTGTCTCTCTTGTTCA
>VMDO01000424.1:186194-310443 GCA_007922755.1 Pedetes capensis | reverse complement strand
AGGCTTGAATTTTTTCTTCACTTCCTTAAGCTTGAGAAACACAGAGCGCATTCTTCCGTTTTGGTTTTCTGCCTCCAGCTCCTTGCACATGTCATTATAATATTTGTTTTTTTCTTCTCGAGCTGCCTTCTGAAATCTTCTGTTTAGTTCCTTAACTTCATCATGTCTTCCTTTTGCTTTAGCTGCTCTACGTTCGAGGACAAGGTCCAGTGTCTCTTTTGACATGTCATTTGGTCTTTTCTTTTTTTCTTGTCTTTTTAAGAACTTTTTGCTTCCTTCTTGAATGATATCTTTTATGTCATGCCACAAGTCTTCTGGTCTCCTGTCATTTGTGTATAATGCATTAAACCTATTTTTGAGGTGGTCTCTGAACTCAGGTGGGATATACTCAAGGTCATACCGTGGCTCTCATATACTTGTTCTAATTTTATTCAGCTTCAGTTTGAACTTGCATATGAGAAGTTGATGGTCTGATCCACAGTCAGCACCTGGTCTTGTTTTGATATTTTGTACAGAACTTTTCCATCGTCTCTTTCCACATGTGTAGTCAGTTTGATTCCTGTATGCTCCATCTGGTGAAGTCCATGTGTATAGTCTCTGTTTATGATGTTGAAAAAATGTATTTGCAATGAAAAGGTCATTGGTCTGACAAAATTCTATCATGCGATCTCCAGCCTCATTTCTGTCACCAAGACCATATTTTCCAACTACTGAGCCTTCTTCGTTTCCAACCTTTGCATTGCAGTCACCAGTGATTATCAGTATGTCTTGATTGCGTGTTTGATCTATTTCAGATTGCAGAAGCTGATAGAAGTCTTTCCTTTCTTCATTTGTGGTCTTGTTGGTGGGTGCATAAATTTGAATAATAGTCATATTAACTGGCCTTCCTTGTAGGCATGTGGATATTATTCTATCACTGACAACATTGTATTTCATGACAGACCTTGAAATGTCTTTTTTGATGATCAATACAACCCCATTTCTCTTCAGTTTATCATTCCCAGCATAGTAGACCATATGCTTGTCTGACTCAAAATGGCCCATGCTGGTCCATTTTAGCTCGCTGATGCCTAGAATGTCAATGTTTATGCGCTCCATTTCTCTTTTAACAATTTCTAATTTGCCTAGGTTCATACTACGTACATTCCATGTTCCAATTATTAATGGATGTTTACAGTTGTTTCTCCTCATTCTGAGTCGTGTCACATCATCACGTTGAGCACCCTGGGGTTTTACTCCATTTCCCTCATCACGGTATACTCTACTTAGAGGAGGCAACTCTTCCCCAGTAGTCTTTTGAGTGCCTTCCAACCTGGGGGCCTCATTTTCAGGCACTATATCTGATAGTGTTTCTTTGTTATCCATAGGGTTTTCAATGGCTAGTTGTTTTCGGGAGTGGCTCACCAGGTTCTACTCCCTAGTCTGTCTTAGTCTGGAAGCTCAGCTGAAAACCTGTCCACCTTGGGTAACCTTGCTCATGTCTAAGGTTACAGTGGCGGAGCTCTCAGCCTCATCGCAACACGCAAGCCCCCACGGCAAACTGACAGACATGTGGGGGCTCTGATGGTAAAATAATTAATACGAGGATGCATATATAGCATAAGATATTTATATATATATATTTATGTTGTTTTGAATGTAACTCATCTTTGTTTTTCCTAAGAGGACTTTTTAAATGGCCTCTTTCAATATTTTTGTTAAATAAAATGTGGATCTTCTGGATGGATCATTTCAGTCTTCTTCCTTTTCATATTTTTCATGGTGTGTCCTATATTCTGGAAGAACAAATTTTTTTCTCTTGAGCTAATTCTTTTTGGTATGTGTGTGTCCCATCTGTTATTCTATTCATCTGATTCGTTTCAAAGATGAAAACTTTAGTTTGCATGATTGCTGTTTGTGTGTTTTAAAAGAATTGCTGGTTAAAATACTCCCTTGCATCTCTTGGATCATAATGTTTTGATGAACCTTTGCATAAAATCAAAAGTTCTTAGACCTAGAATGCCCTTCATGACCAGGCTTCCTATGGATTCTCTGAGCCTTTCCCCACTGCTCATTTGACTCCAAATATTTAGTTTCCCTGCTGTTGTCAACCTTTCAAACCCTCCACACACACTCATTTCTCCCTCTGCATGCACTGTATTCAGATCTCTAGTCAGAGGTCACCTCTTCCTCAGGAAGATATTCCCTAATTATCTGTCAAAACTGCACCTAATGTCCTCACATGCATTCTCTCCCACACACCCCTTACTTACTCTGCTTTATTTTTGTCTCAAATACCCTTCATTCTGGATGGATTATTTTTTTCATTGTCTGTCTCCATCAGTAAATGGTAGAAACCTTACCTGTTTTTGTTTAATATAATATATCCAGATGTTAAAGAGTCTCCAGTACATACCAGAGTGATTCAAGAAATACGTGCTAAGTGAAGTAAGGAGGGTATTTCTAAAGTCTAGTTCTACCTATTCTATTAACTATTCCTGGGTGTGTGTATTCTTCCAGATTTAGTTTACCCCCCCCCCATCATGTTTGCTGTCCTCAACTGATGATTGCTTGTACATGCATTTTCCTGTTTGTGGTGCTCTATTAGGTCAACCTGTGAAAACTCCATCTATTTGCTCCAGGATGCTGATGGGAGAACTGCTTAAAATGATGTCGGGAGTGGACTAACTGGCCGCCTGCAGTCACCTTGGGCAAGAGGCAGAATAGGCTGGTGGTTGGGTGGACCTATTGCCAGTGTCTGGACTGGACACTTCTCGTCTGTCCTGACTCTGACCAATATCCTAAATACTAGTTCTTTCCTATGGATGCCCTTACATGTATTACTGCTACCTAAAAACAAATGCCATACTTGCCTGCTTGCTTGCTTGCTTGCTTGCTTTCTTTCTTTTTCTTTCTTTCTTTCTTTCTTTCTTTCTTTCTTTCTTCTTTCTCTTTCTTTTTTTTCTTTTTTTCCTCTCTTTTTCTTTTCTTTTTCTTTTCTTTTCTTTTCTTTTTTTTTTTGAGACAAGTTTTCACTATGTAGCCCAGGCTGGCCTTGAACTCGCAATCCTCCTGCCTCTGCTTTGATGGCTGGGATTACAGGCATGTGCCACCATATCTGAAACACTCTTACCTTTGCTTTACATGGGGAGAATCATACAGTGCATGACCTAATTGGCTATTGCTATGGCAGGAGCCACATATCTTTCTCCTCATTGCCCTAGGGCTCCTTTCTCCATAAGATACATGTGGTGGGATAAAAAGTCATATTACTTTACCTATTATTTCAAGTTAGTAAATAAAATAGCTTGAGTCAACAATGCCAATACTAAAATTAAGAATTAGAATTAGGGCTGGGCGTGATGATACGTGCCTGTAATCCCAGAACTCAGGAGACTGAGGTGGGATGATTGTTATTTGTATTTCTGCAATGACTATTTTAATTTTCTATTGCTGCCATAACAAGTTGAAACAACACAGTATTATTATCTTGTGGTTCTGCAAGTCAGAAGTCCAACACAGGTCTCATGGGGGTAAAATCATGCTGTTGGTAGGACTGCATTCCTTTCTGGAGGGTCTAGGAGAGAATTGACTTCTTTCCCATTTCAAGCTTCTAGAGCCAGCACTCCTTGACTCCCGGCCCCACTTTCTGCATCTTCAAAAGCAGCAAGGTCATGTTTCTCTGATTCTTCTCTTGTCACATATCTGTTACTGCAGCTAGAAAGAGATGTAACCTTTTAAGTACTCCTGTGATTAGATGGGGCCCAGCATATGATCAGGAGCCAATGGTACTGAAGGGTGAAGTGAAAGCTGTCTTGAAGGAATTGACGAAACACAAGGCTCCATGTATTGATGGAATACCAATAAAGATGTTTCAACAAACAGATGCAGCACTGGAGGTACTAACATATTTATGCCAAGAGATTTGGAAAACAGTTACCTGGCTGATGGACTGGAAGAGATCCATACTTGTGCCTATTCCCAAGAGAGGGGGTCCAACTGAATGTGAAAGTTATTGAATGGTATCATTAATATCACACACAAGTAAGATTCTGCTAAAGATCATTCAAAAACAACTGCAGCAGTATATAGACAGGGAACTGCCAGAAAATCAAGCAGGATTCAAAAGAGGGTGTGGAACCAGGAGCATTATTGCTAATGTTAGATGGATATTAGTCAAAAGCAGAGATGGTATTAGTCAATACCAGAAAGATATCTACCTGTGTTTTATTGATTATGCAAAGGCATTTGATGGTGTAGATAATAATAAAGTATGTGTTACATTGTGAAGATTTGGAATACCAGAAGTCTTAATTGTACTCATGAGGAATCTGTACATGGATCAGGAGGCAGTTGTTCAAACAAAACAAGGAAGCACTGCCTGGTTTAAAGTCAAGAAAGGTGTGTGTCAGGGCTGTATCCTTTCACTGTACCTGTTCACTTTCTATGCTGAACAAATAATCTGAGAAGCTGGAGTTTATGAAGAAGAATGAAGCATCATGATTGGAGGAAGACTCATTAACAACCTGCATCATGCAAATAACACAACTCTGCTTGCTGAAAGTGAAAAGGATTTGAAACATTCACTGATGAAGATAAAAGAACACAATCTTCAATATGGAGTGTGCCTCAATATTAACAAAACAAAAATCCCTACAACTGGGTCAGTACACAACTTCGTGATAAATGGAGAAAAGATTGAGGTTGTGTAAGATTTCACTTTACTTTAGTCTACAATCAACAGCCATGGAAGCAGCAGTTGAGAAATCTAAAGATACATTGCATTGGGAAAAGCTGTTGCAAAAGGCCTCTCTAAAGTGTTGAAAAGTAAAGGTATTACATTGAAGATGAAGGTGAACCTGACTCATGCCATGGTATTTTCAGTCGCATCATACAGTTGAGAAAGCTGGACATTGAGTAAGGGAGACAGGAGAAGAGCTAATGCTTCTGAATTATGGTGCTGGAGACAAATATTGAAGATATCATGAACTGCAAAAAGAACCAACAGATCCCTCTTAGAGGAAGTGCAATCAGAGTGCTCCTTGGGAGCAGGGATGGCTAGACTGTCTTATGTATTTTGGACATGTAGTCAGGAGGGACCAATCCCTAGAGATGGACATGATGTTTGGGAAAGCGGTGGGTCAATGAAAAAAGGAAGACTCTCACCTAGATGAACTGATAGAGTGTCTGCAACCATGGGCTTAAACATAAAAAAGGTCATGTGCCTGGCACAGAATGAGGGAGTGTTTTGTTCTGTTGTACATAGGATTGCTATGAGTGGGACCCGACTCTCGACATCTAACAACAACCTGAGTGATCCAGAATAATGTCCCTACATCAAGGTCTTTAGCCTTAGTTATATATTTAAAGTCTCTTTGGGCAAGTAAGAAAACATATTCCCAGGTTTCAGGGATTAGTAGGTGGACATCGTTGGGGGGTCATTATTCTGCCTACCACAGAAATGCTGTTGAATATTTTCTCATGTACTTATTTGCCATTCACATATCTTCTTTGGTGAAGTGCCTATTCAGATCTTTCACGTACTACTAATTGGTTTATTTGCTTCACTGCTGAAGTTTATAATGTTCCTTATATATTTATCAGTGGCAGTCTGTATCACACTGTAACTCATGCATTCTTCATGCCTGCAAAACCAGCATCACTTGGATGTTGCCAAAGGTTGCCGCTAGCTGGACTGACAGATTATTGGATCCTTTTGGACCATGGCTGCAATAGCCCTGTGTGCCTGGGTAGAGAAATTACTTTCCTGTGTGGTCCTTTTGCAGCAGAGTATCCAGAGGCATTTGCTCAGCATTCACTCCCATTTAAAATAGGTTTTCAGTTTCACCTTGAAGTCTTAGATGTGAGGGGTCTGGCTGACTCCTTCTGTTCCCTAAGGGTATTCTCCTATTGTTACCTTTAATGGTGCTTCTCTCTTTAACAATTATGACATCCTTGTCCAAACCAGCCCTCTCTGCAGTAATTTTAAATTGGTTGTGGCTTTTTTTTTCTTCAAACTGCATATTTTACAAATCTTTCTGTTCTGCCATTTCCTCTGTTTTCTCATCATAAATCTGGCTAAATGCGGCAAGCAATAACCAACATACACCCTCAACATTATGTCACCCTCATGAAATTTCCTCCACTGAGAAACTTAGTCTATTATTTTAAAATTCAGCCTCACTCAAATCTTTAGAATGAGGACAAACTGCACACAAGCTTCTTGTGATAATGTAACACGCATGGTCTCTAGTCCAATGCCCAACAGAGTCTTCATTTTCCGCTGAAATTCTGTGAGTCCTGTTCACATTTCTATTGGCCCTGGGGGTCTGGTCCTTTGAACTCTCATCAGAACCACCTCTCAAGCTCTGCTTACAGTGTTTCAGGGTTTCTCTTGTCCACATCTCCAGATTATTCCAAACACCTCCCACAAACAAGTCCCAGTGGCTTAAGAACTACATGGTCAGGTTTCTGCACAGCAATGATCCTGTTTACCAGTACCAATTTTCTGTATTAGGCAGCTGGTGCATTGCTGTGACAGAGAAACCTACTGAATCAAACTTATAGGAGGAAATATTTCTTGGGGACTCTTGGTTAGAGGATCACAGTCCATAATGGCAGTGAGGCACACATGACAGTGGCAGATGGCAGGGGCCATGAGAGACAACCTCATGTCATGGTGAATCAAGAGGAACTAGCAGAGAGAGCGACCAGAACCAGAGCTCTGGGTAAAAACCTCCAAAGGCCCACTCCCAGTGACCCACTTCTGCAAAGCTGAGGGCCCACCTCCCAAACTTTCATAGACTCCACAAACAGTGCCACCACCAAGGGGCCAAACATATAAACACATGACCCTGGGGGTACATTTAACATGTAGTGACATTTTACTGTAGCTTTCCAGAGATTTATAATTTTTGTCTTCACTCAGTTTTTTAAAGATTTCCCTTGAGACTATCTCTTTAACACATGGATGTTTGATTTCCAACTGTTTGAGATTTTTTTCTGATATTTTTGTGTTGTTCAATTTTAGTTTGATTCTTTTCTGACCAGTGGAGATACTCTTTATGACCCCTGTTGTTTTTAATTTATTTTTTTATAACCCAAGATATCCCTTGAAAATCTCCCATATACACTTAAAAAGAATGTGCATTTTGCTATTGCTGATTGAAGTGCTCTTATGAATATCGATTTGTTTTTATTGATTTACGATACTGTTCAATTCTTTTAAGTTGTTGCTAACATTTTGTTTAGTTTTTCTACCAATTTCTAGCAAAGGAGTATTACTTTGAGTATAATTGTAGGTGTGTCTATTTTTCCTTTGATTTCTGTCAGTTTTTGCTTCATATTTTTTTACAGTTACATGGTCCATGATATACACATATAAGATTGTTATGCCTTCTTGATTATTATTGATTATTATTATTGATGATTATTCTTGACTGCTGACCTCTTTTATAGTTATGACTGTATTGGGCTTGTTGTTATTTGCTGGTTTGTTAATTTTTTTTTGTTTTGTTTTTTGCCTTGATGAGGATCAAACCCAGGGCCTTTCATATGCAAGACAAGTGTTCTACCACTGAGCTACAGTGCAGCCAAGTCCTGATTTTTTCCTAGAAATGTTTTGTTCTTCAGTCTATTTCATCTAACATAGCCTCTCTAAGGTCCTTTTAATAAATGCTTGCAAAATACATATTTTTCTAGCCTTTTATCTTTAACCTACCTATATCACTTCATTTGAGATGAGGTTGGTAGTTTGTAAATTGGGCAAGTTGGTTAATTTTTAAAAATATTTTTGGCCAATCTCTCTTTTGATCAGTGAGTTTGAACCATTTATATTTAAGGTAATTGTTTTTATCTCAAAACTTATGTCTGAAATTTTATTATTGCCTTAATTGTTCTTTTTGTTTGTTTGTTTGTTTTGTGGTACTTTGAGGTTGAATCCAGAGCCTCACACATATTTTGCAAGTTCTCTTCACCTGGGAAGCACCCCCAGCCCATTTTTAATTATTTATCTTGAGGTAGGGTCTCCCTAAATTACACAGGCTGTCTCTGGCCTTGAACCTGAGATCCTTCTGCCTCTGCTTCCCTAGTCGCCGGGATTAGAGGTATGCACCACCACACCTGGCTGTTTGCTCTGTTTTTTATTCTTCTGCTTTTCTATTCCCAGTGACCTACTTTTGAAAAGCTGAGGATTAGCCTCCCAAAGTTACATAGCCTACATAACACAGTGCCAGCACATAGGGACAAACATTCAAACAGATGACCCTTGCTGGATATTTTAGATCTAAACCATAACTTGTAGTAAGCTTCATGTGGGCTACTTGAGCAGCAAATTCTTCCTTTTCCTCCCCCCCCCGATCCTCCTCCTGCTTCTTTCTTCTTCCTCTTCTTCTTCTTCTTCTTTTTTTTTAGTGTTTTATGCTTATTTATTTCTAGTGTCTCTTTTGAGTGTGTCTCTTCATGCAGTTTTTAAAAAGTAGTTTTTCTATGGGTTACAATAACTATATGTGCCTTACCATTGTCTACTATCACAATTTTACCACTGCAAGTAGAAAGTGGATATATATATATAACCACCACATAGGTCACATTATTATCCCATTTTATGACATAATTATCTTACGAAATTACTTCTATATTCACTGAGAATTATATCAGATTTTGTTATCCTTTACTTTTAACTGTTAAATACTATTTTTTAAAAATCATGAGAAAAAATAACCTATTGAACTTATACAGTATTTACTCTTAAGTTGTTCTTTCATTTCTGATGCCCATATGTTACCATTTTCTGCTTGAAGAATTTCCTTATTCTTTTATTCTTCTGGTGACAAATTGTCTTAGCTTTTTTTTTTTCCATCTTCAAATACTGGAGATAGAATTCTGGGTTGACAATTCATTTCTTCTTTTCTTTCATTTTTCACTTGAAAAATTTTGTGCCACTTCCTCTGACCTACGTGATTTTTGTTGTGTAATCTGCTATTACTGTTGAATCTTTGGGGCCTTCTAGTTTTTTTCTGCTTTCAATATTTTTTTCTTTTCGCTTAAATTTTCAGATTAGTTGTCATCATCATTGTTGTTTTGAGACAGGGTCTTGCTATGTATTCCAGGCTGTCCTTAACTCTCAATCCTCCTGTCTTAGGCTCTTAAGTGCTGACATTATAGGTGTGCACCATTATATCTGGCTTCGATTTCCAGAATATTGACTCTGATCTATTTAAATGTTGATTTCTTTGGGATTATTCTGTTTGGGGTTTTCTTAGCTTTTTGAATCTTTTGGTTTATGTCTCTTACAAAATTTGGGAAGTTTTTAGTCATTATTTCTCATAAAGCAGGGGTTTAGCTCAGTTGGGAACATACTGCTCTGTGCTAAGAACCCGGGTTCGATTGTCAGCACCACAGGGGGAAAAAAAAAAAACAGGAGGAGGACATAGCAATCCACTCTGGAAGCAATCCTGAAACAATCAGCCATTGAAAACCCTATGAGGGTCACTATGAATGAGTGGACTCATCAGCACGTAACAACAACATTTCTTCAAATATCTTTCAGGCTTGCATTCTTTTTTCTCTCCTTCTAGAACTTTGATGACACAAATGCTAGATCTCTTGCTATTATCTCATTTTTGCCTAGGACTCAATTTGTTTGAAAAAAAATTATTTTCTTCCAGTGTCTTAGACTGAACAATTCTATTGACATATCTTAAAGTTCTCTATTTCCTTACCACCTCCACTTTACTAATTCTACTATTGAGCCCATCCAGTGTGTTTTTTAAAAAATTTAGGCTGTATTTTTTTTGTTTCAGAAGTTCCATGATGTTCTTCTTTATGCCTTCTATTGCTCTGCTGATTTTTCTAGTTTTTTTTATTTATTTATTATTTATGGACAGGGTCTTGTTATGTAGCCAAGGATGGCTTTGAACTTGGAACCCTCCTGCTCCAGCCTTTCAATGCTGGGGTTACAGCCACATGCCATGTCACCTGGCTTTTCAATTTTTTTTATTTGTTTCAAAATATTCATAATTACTTATTACTCTCCCTCCCTCCCGCCTCCCTCTCTCTGTCTCTCTGTCTCTCTGTCTCTCTGTCTCTCTGTCTCTCTCTCTCTCTCTCTCATGCTGGGGATTGAACCCAGGGCCTTGTACATGGTAGGTAAGCTCCCTACCACTGAGCTACATCTCTAGTTCTTATTAAAACATTTTTGACAGCTTCCTGAAAATTATGCTCAGACAATTGAAACATCTGTGTTATCTTGGTGTTAGCATCTATAGGTTGCCTTTTCTCGTTTGAGCTGAGATTTCTCTAGTTCTTGGTATGACAAATAGTTTTGTACTGTATCGTGGTTGAGGCTCTGAATGCATATTCTGATGCTCTTTTTTTTTTTTTTTTTTTTTTTTTTTTTTGCAGTACTGGGGGTTGGACCCAGGGACTTGCGCTTGCATGCTCTGCAAGTACTGGACCACTGAGCTGTGCCCCCAGCCCATTTTTCACTTTTTGAGACAGGGTCTCGCTAAGTTAGGCAGACTACCTCTGGTCTCGAACTTGTGATCCTCCTGCCTCCGCCTCCCGAGGCACTGGGATTACAGGCGTGTGCCACCGCGCCAGCTTCTGATGCTCTTTTTGTGTGTTGTAGTTCAAATGCCATCTAACTTTAAGAACCCTCTACCATGCCCTTCTGATCTACTCTGTCTCTTTGCTACCCAGGTCAGAGCATGGCATCTCACAGTCTCTCAGCATTGATTGGGGGTTAATGGGGTGCCATGTTTTCCTGTACGGCAGGTTTGGGAAAATAAGTTTTCACTGATGACTCACTCCCCACCTACTAGAGGGGTATTGTAAGTTGTAGTTCCACACTCAGGCTGAGTGAGCAGGGGCATCTTCCTGTTGCTGCAGGAAAAGGGTGAAATTCAAAGTTTTGTCCAAAGTCTCTGCAGAGAAGTGCAGCTTACGTTGTAAGAGGCACATGGAGGTCGGGTTTTGTCCACAGGGTCTGTAGAAGGGAAACCTCTTTGTTATTACAGAGGAGAGGGTGGAAGACAGGTCTCTGGCTACTGGTCCTGTCACTGCAGTGCCATCATGGTGGAAGTGTGTGTGTGGTCTTTTTCCTGGTGTTCACTCCAAGAACAGGCAGGTATGATTAAAGGGTTTCTGTCTCCTGGGCCAACCTTTCCCACATTCTCGGGCTTGAGAAAGCAGACTTTGACTGAGGTTATTTTCTCTCTGTGACTGTTGGTATTTCTAGGTGGTAGCCTCTTGCACTCAGGCCAAGGTATTTACGAGGCAACACATAACTCTGGGAGTGCACTGCCAGGTTGTCCTCAGTTGTGAGGTGCCTTGCCTTCAACCTTCTTTTCTCCTCCAGGCAGAGTTCTCTACAAATGCCATCTTTTTTTTTGTTCAGGATTTGTGCACATGTGTACACATGTGGTTAGCAGGAGGAATAGAGTGGAATGTGATTACTCCACCTTATTGGAAACAGAAGTCTCTAGAGCAGAAATTTTGTAGTTGCTTGCTTCTATTTATGTTTTAGCAGGTGTTTTCCTCTCATATTTAATTCCACATATATTTTTTGTTTCCCTGGGATTTCCCCCACACCCAAGATATCCATTTATGCTTTTCTCTGTTACAAAGATTTGAAGTCACATTTTTTCCTTTTATTTCTAGTAATTCAGTCTTTGACATGGGCTCAGTCTTTCTAGGATGAGAAGATAAAGAATATTTTTAAACTGTGAACTTATTTATATGGAAAAACTTACAAAATGTGAAAACCAAACAATTCAAAATTCATTTAAAAATCATGCTTATTGAGAAAAATCATTTGCAAAGAAATACTAGTTTCAAGAAAATATGTGCATCAGTAAATATAATATTTGAATAATTAAGATGAGATTATTGTAGTTTTGTATGTATAAAGAAATACCACAGATATGAACTGAGCTATGGGCTGGGGAAGTTTGTGAGAAATCAACAGCTATTGATTTGGGAGCTGTTGCTATGGTTGACTCCATGGCAACAGTTGAGATGATACAAAAGGCAAATGAGAAGGGAGAAGGAAAAGAATTTAGGTGAGAATCCCAAGGGAAACCCAGAGAAAAGAGAAAAGGAGATTCAGGGGGACTTCTAAAGAGGTTTGTCTGAAGTTTAAGAGGAAGATTTGAAGATCAGTGAGCAATATGTAACTATCAAGATAGACTGAAATAGAATTATTTTTGAGAAGCACCATTGGGTTGATTTAAGTTATCTTCAACCTAATCATCCATTATAATAATTACTATTACTTAATAATTACTATTATTTTACCACTGAAATTAACATGGATGTTTCAGAAAGAAAAATAAATTTGTAAGGATTTTATTTAAAGTGGAAAAGATGTCCTGCTGCATAGGGGGCTTAGGCAAATTCCTTTTTTTAAAGCTACTCTGACAGGTGTTCAACATATTCCTGAGAAAGTTTTGTTTATTTTCTTCATGGCAGTTTAATATTGGTTATGTGGTTGAGAGTATGAATTTAGAAATTGCTTGTTAAATCTTTTTGAGTAAATTGAAAGCTAATGTACAATTTATACTAGTTGGTGAAGTTGAATTACCTTAAAATTTTTGAATTATATTATTTGAACATAAATATGTTCATACAACTTTTAAGTAATTACTATAAATTAGTAAAGATTAGTAAAACATTACTCGAGATCCAGTTAGACCTATATTAATAGAGATGACAATTAGTAGCTAGTGAGAAAATGATGCTTAAAAACAAGTGCAAATAGTGCTTGAAAACAATGCCTTAAACATCTCCCACATTTTGTAATTATTGGTTACTAAACTATTCTTTTGCAAATTGGATCCAGGCAGCTTCAGTGCAGTTAATGAAATTATCATAAATTTAAAATTAGTCTTGAATGCATTATGTTTTGTTCTACCACTAAAAGCTTGATGTATCATTAAAATTTTTAGCACTTAATTTTTTTTCTCCTGAAACCCTTCCCTCCAGTCTGATGACCTTGTTGATAATTGACCTTTCTTCCTCATAAGACTCATCAACAGTAAATTGAATGGAATCAGGATTCTTTCCTTTTTTTTTTTTTTTTTTTTTTTGAGAACTAATTTAAATGATTGGTACTGGAGTTCTGTGCCCCAGCTTTGAAGATATTTTCCGTTACCAATCTTGGCTTATGATGATCTCAATTTATATAAACCAGGGAATGGTAAGTCATGTTATGCCTATTGTTAGTGATGTTATTTTTTTCAATATCAAATTCTAAATTACATCCTATAAAGAACATCTAAGACCTTAAGTTCACTTTATAGATACATGTGTGTTAGTAATACTGCTACCTTTTAAATATTCTGTTACAGCAGAAAAATAAATGGTACCTTAGAAAAATTAGGAAAAGATTAATACTAGTTGAAACAATATTCGAAAGGACAGCACTTGACTCTCTTCTATTTCTTTTCAAAGACGACTTGTATCTTATTTTGCAACATACAGAATCATTCTTATTATAGCTATATTTTATCTGGGCATACCCAAGGCACAGAGAAGTACTATGAGGGGTGGCAAGGCAGCTATTTGTAAGGAATACAATATGATTGGGACTCCCTAGAGTTCCTGGCTCATGTATTTGTTCCTGTGCTAGAGACTAAGATGTCAGAGATCAATATGATGCTCTCAGTCTGTTTAAGGAAAACATATATTAAAAAAAGAAAGTTTCTTACAGAATCCAAAAAAGCAACCATGAAACATGTTCAAATACTATGGTACTACAAAGCAAGAATTCACAAGTGTTCGGGAGAACTTCTGAATTTGCAGCCTCATTCACTTGTACAGAATTATTAGCTGAACACAAGTCGTCACAAATAGAACGGTACAGTTTAATCATTATAATTAGCTGCCATTCTGGAACTCTTGCTCTGCACCAGGACTTATGCCAAATATTTAATGTGCTTTGCTTTTCATGTGATTCATACAACAATCTCATATGATGGGTGTTCTTATCATCCTCATTCTACTGACTGGGGACTTGAAGTATGGAGAGTGAAAGCCAGTCAAGGGCACCATGTTCTTCTAAGAAATGGGATAGTGTGTTGGGTATAATATGTAATGATGTCCAGCTGGGACCTGTTTAAACATGGCAAAGTATGCATGGTGACTGACCTTTCTGTAGAGAGTGGGTATATCATGATCGAGTTTAGATTTGTGAATTATTAAGGAAGCTCAAGTGGGCTAGGATTTAGCTCAGTTGGTAGAACGTTGTGCTGCAGTCTGTGAGGTCCCGAGTTCAATTCCCAGCACTGCAAAAATGGGAGAAGGGCCTGGCAATCCACTCCCAAGGCAATCCTGAAACAATCAGCCGTTGAAAACCCTATGAGGGTCACTATGAGTTGGATACCGACTCGAGGGCACCTAACAACAACAACAAGGAAGCTCAAAAAGATGAAAGAAATATAATTTAATCCTCAGGATAGCATCCTATCACAGTGATTTTTTTTGTGTGTGTGTGGTAATAGTATAGCCTATTGTTATCCTAACTGCACCAGCATAGCTTGTATGACCTAGAGAAATTTAGTTAACCTCTCAAACCTTACTTTCTCATAAAAAAATATGGATTATTCTTTGCTAAAATACAACAGTGCAAGCCCTTAATAAACATGACTTTAGGTTTGGGGCAGGCTGGGTTTGGGGAAAGATATTGCAATTCCTCAGAAATACTGTAAAATTGTGTGTGTCCATGTGTGTTTATAGAACTATGGGGAGCATGTGAACTTACACCCATACACAGGACATGACAAAACATCATAGTATTTAATAAACTTTAAGTCAAATTAACCTTGACCTCAATCCCCTATTCAGTCTTGGATAGTAGGAAATCCATGCTCAGGCATTATTGATACTCTCCCAGCCCCACCCTGAGCCTTTAGGATGGGAGCAGCTCCTATAAATGTTGTGCTGTGCACAACCTGAGGGGCACTATTCACATCTCAAGAGGCTTGACCACTATCTTGGAATAGCAGGGAGGAAAAAATAGAGCATGAAACAGCCCACAAATTACCATTTCAATAAATCATCTGGTCATATGCATTTTTTTTTTGAGAGAAGAGTGTCCATACCTTTCATTAGATTCTCAAGGCAAAAAGGAGGCTGATTTGATTCAGCAAAAGAGATGGGTGTCAAACCTCTGTGCTTCACAAAGCAGGAAAACATCACATTTGCATTGATTATAGACCCTTTTCATAGTGCTGACACATCTATGAGCTTTGAGTAGCCTCATTATTTTTTTATTAAATTGGGTCAGGGTGGGGCCCTCCATTCAACCTAAATGCAGATGGGGTCATTGTGAATGAACTGCGATATACACACAATAGGTAATAAATTCTGGGAAATGAAATCTGTCATCAGACCACTCTTTCACACAACAAAACTTGAGATGGAGTATAACATTAGGAGTGGACGCCAAAAAAAAAAAAAAAAAAAAAAAATCTCCAAGATAAAGAGGCAGAATTGCATTCATTGAGTTAGAAAGCATTGGGGTGGAGGGCAAAGGGCCAGTGGTGTTTCAGTAAAAAGCATATAAGTGAACTGAAGACCATGCACGTAATGGAGGGAACTTGTGGACTGCACAATGGTTTCACAAATAAATGTCGACATCTGAATGGGAACATCATTATCAGCCTCATCTTCGAATACAAGGAGAGAAAGAGCTTTCAGAAGAGTAGCAGGGAAAACACTCGGGTTAATGAAGAAAGCCTGCACTAAGTCATATCTGTCATTTTAAGTGCTCATTACAATGATTATTTTTAACTGGCATTTAATTCTCTACAGATTCAATTGATCAGACCTAGAGCCATGATTAATCACTTGAGTAGGGCTAGACGTAAGTGGGTCCTAATGAGCAGTAAGCGGATGTCCAAGTCCCACTCTTAGCATTGTTCTTACAATAAGCAGGGTCCACTTTCTGCATCCCATTGCCTTCAGATGAATCTGGAAATCCCTGCTTTATGACAGTTCAATTTATTCTTCTGTCACTTTGATTACAGCATTCTTTAATAATTAAAAAAAGTGCTTTTAGTGTTTTGACATGTCATATAATCATGCTTCTCATTTCTTTATCATTGCATAAAATAATTCTGTAAGATGCTTGCTGAAGGTCTTTCACTGGTATATGGCATCATGAGGCAATACAAAGTCCATTATATGTGGAGTGGGCAGCTTTAAATTATCAAATCCATTTCTTCACTTGTGAACAGGGAAAAAAAGTGCTGCAGGTAATATAAGTAAAATGTCTATAGTGTAGTGTTAGGATATGGGAAGTACTGAATAGTCATTTTCTTGATTTAAGGTAAAAGTACAAACAACTGATACAGAGACCATTTTATTTTGTGAATTCTGAAATGCTGGACCTTTTGAGCAAGAAAGACTCTCAGATGAAGAAACCAAAGGGCTGAAGAGGAGATAAGGGTTGGACAAGATCAGATATATAGTTTTCTTATTCAATACCTATTTGTTGAATGAAGGAATGATAACATTACATCATCACCAGAAACCAATTTCCTATTGATCTATCTCCTTACAAGTGTGATTTATGATCTATATGTAACCGTGTTGGGAAAAATGAGAAAATTTGTGTGAATTCTTCATCTTGAATGTATTTTTGTTGAAAAATACGTATTGACTAACCTTCAGACTTGACTAATTTAACCTGTTTATTTAGTTTAAAATGACATCAGTTTATTGTTATAATCAATTGTGTACTTATACATTTGTAATCACTGTGTTAAAAAGTAAAGAAAAGAACAAAATCACATGTGACTGATTATGAGAAATGGTAAGGTAGTTCATCGCTAATTTATTATCCATTCATTAAAAAAGAACCAGAATTGTTGGTAACAAATTCATCAGTATATAATGTGGCTCATTTGGCATATTTCTAATGCTTAAAACTTACAAAGTTTTATTTTCCATTATATCAGTCTTATCGGATTTATATTTGAAAAGTACCTAAATGGTAGATTTCCATATAAAAGAAGAAAGCATTATGATATATGAATTTTAAAATAGTGGTTTCTGAGAAATTGCACTGTGGTAGTCCTGTCTTCCTGGGGTTATTCAACAGCACTTCAGCTTATATAATTACCACACATGCCTCCCGTACAGAGCACGTGAGGCTCCCAGGTTGGTCGCCATGGAAACAGATTCTGAATGAAGTAGCCCCATCCTAACACTCTGCATACAGCCTCTTGGAAAAAGTTTTGTTTTATTTTTTAATTTAAAGCACATTGTCCCAAACTATGGATATACAGTTTCTGAGTATTACTCTTTCTTATAAAAGTAATGTGACTACTAAATGTATGGGCAGATACAATTTCTTGAATAACAGAGGAAATACAATGCAAAAATATAAATAGAAATTGCTTTCACTCTAGACACCATTGTGGAAAAAAAGAGCAAATAATCTTTCAGAATAAAAACACCTGAAGAGATAGCTATGTGAGGAAATCAGCTTCTTTGATCTTTATACTGCTATAAGAACATTTATGCTTATTTTAAGAGACTCTTAAAATCCATAAACATAAGTGAATAAAATGTAATTTTTCCACTAAAATTTTTTTTTAAAGAATGAACAAACACTTGTTGAAAGGGCTATATTCATATATGTTGTGCAATAAAATTTTCTTTTCATCCAGTAGAGCAGAGATCTGTTCAACGTTCCCTGACCACCCCCATCCCTCCAGGAGGCCTGTACAACTGGCTGAGGGGTGTGTGACAGCTCCTTTTCTGTTACTATTTGCTGTTTGGACTCGCCTTGCTGCTGTGGTAACTGGATCTGAGAAGAAAAGCTGATAATGCTGGGCCATCACATAATTGGAGTTCCCAAGGCCCTGGCCCATCCATTAACTCACTTGAAATTAAAGGTGAGTTTCTTTCTTTCTCTTCTCTTTTCTTTTCTCTCTCTCTCTCTCTCTCTCTCTCTCTCTCTCCTTCTTTCTTTCTTTCTTCTTTGTTCTTCCTTTCTTTCTTTCCTCATTAGGAAAGACATTTACAAGTTTTAATAAAATTTCTTTTGAACCCACCACCAAATAAGAGAAAGAAATTCACACAGTGATTCAGAATATGGCTCCCTGTTTACAAAATAAGCTCAACTTTTACTTTGTTTTCTGTCAGACCCATAAATCCAATTCTCATTTTATCCCATATTTCCATCTTCAGCCATCCTTGACCTCATTTTGATTTAGATCTTAATTTCCTTGGAACATGTCCCTTTCCCTTTTCTGTTTGGTTCATTTCTTGGTGTGTTTTCTATGCATACATCCTGCATGATCATCACCAGCTGAGTGACATAAGGGGAGAATCAGCATTATTAACTCTGTTCTACAGGAAAAAAGGCATGTGGTCCCTTCAACTGCTGCAGTTTGCCCTGCAGAAATTAGGGGTGGTATTTGAATCAGGCTTGATTCCTCAGAGCCCCAGAGATAATGTTATTGTCCCATCATTTTAATGCAGACTTTCATTTGCAAAATAATGTGGATTCCTTCTTGCCCTTACAACTTATGGAAAGAGGAGAGAAAGATTAGGCTAAGCAGGCCATTTCCATTTGTTTGATCTCTAGGTATACTTAGAAATGAAGAAATGCCCAAACAGGTTGTGTTGTACTGACAATGTTTACATGGAGTAATTATATTTCTATGAGGAAAGGAAGCTCTTCTAATATTGTTAGTGAACTTCTCTGACTGTATGTATTGAAACTCATTTGGAAGAGAAAACAAATGTCTAAATGTTTGGCCCATGAGGGGTTTGAGGTCCTGGCTCAATGTCTTCTTATCTAATTCAAACATTGGGCATTCAGGGGGCACTGATAGCAGCAACAGTGGCAGTGAGTGCAATGGGGGCAAAGATTGCAGGTTAGCAACAGCGAATGACTCTGGGCAGGGACAGTTCTAGCTATTTTATATGTGCCAGCATAGTTTGCTTTATGAGGCAGGTACTATTATTATCCACATTTTTACAGATGAGAAACCAAGGCAGAAAAATGCTAAGTAACTTGCCCATGGTTGCACAACTAGCAGCAATACTGACTGGACTCTGGAGTACCATATCATTCCACTTCTTACCTCATACACAACAGAAAACATAAGGACCAGGGGAGGAGTGTGAATGTCCTCAGGCTCCAGGCATGGGACAGGGGTTTATGATGTCAGTAATAAAGTAGCTCCTGCTCAGCAACTAATGCAGTTCTGATTCTCCCTCAATCTGTTGTTGTCCCCAGGGTTGAAGGACTTGGGTAAACAAGGTTTATATCTGTGCTCTTATTTTCTCCCCATAAGTCATATGAGGTGTCCAAATCAAATTACAAAGTGTCATTTTTCAGTGACACACAGAATCAGTGTAAGTCACATGGGGCCTTGTGCTCAGGAAGACCCAGCACCTTAGATCAATGATCTGTTGTTGCCATCTTTAAAGTCATAATATTTGAAAGAGGGGTCCTGCATTTTCATTTTGCACTGGAACCCACAAATGATGTAAATATTTCTTTATAAGATCCTGGGTCATCCACAGATGCTAGTAGCTCCAGTCTACCAGAGGGGGAAGGTCCCTTTTCCCTGTGATTCCTCTTGCACTGCAGTGCTATAAATCTGCAGTTGCCTCTTAGTAGATTTGCATTTTACTGCAATGTAATACTTTTCCTCACAGAGGAAAGCAGTCAGCTCTCACTTATAGGTGTTTTAATGATGCTCTGCTGAGGTCCACATGCATAGCCTCAAACAAAAAGGCACAGGTCAGGCTCTGAATTCAACAGCAGGGTTAACTGCAGAGGAAGCCTCTTTGCGGAATGATAAAACATGGTTAGCCTCAACCGAATTTGCAGCTGGTCCCAAGGAGTGCTCCTGCAGAACAACGCAGGTCTAGGTATGAAATTTCAGCTCTAGTCTTCCTTGGAAATGTGTACTTGCCATCTGACAATGTTTGCATTAGTTGAGCATGCTCTAGGAAAGTTGCGATTTGCCAAAATTTGTAGTGAAAACCAAACTGCCTCAGTACAAGGAAGCCAATCTGATAAGTCCTCTATTTCCTTCCTCAGTGCTTGAGCAATTTGGCACAAGAATAAATGATGGCTCACCAGTGCTGAATTTCCATGGAATCATTTGCTCCTGATGCCTATTCTGAAGTGACGGATACCAAGCTGATTTTCTCCACTCGTGCAGTAGTGATACCAGGGAACAGAAACTCTGAGGGGGAAGAAAAGCCAACTTCTCAAAGAATAAAAGGAAATGTTGCACCTCTATCAGTCAGAGGAGTCAGAGCCTTTCCATTCAAGATCTGTTGGGTTACACTGAATTAATAATGATGGCTAACATCTAGCATTTACTATGCCCCAGACACCCGCAGTAATGGCTTTGCACATGTCAATTTAGTTAATCCTCACAACAACTCAATGAGGTACATATTATTATGATCTCCATTTTAAAGGTGAAGGGCTGGAGGCACAGAGAGGGTAAGCAGTTCAGTCAGGAGAGCAGCTGTTTGGCTGCAGGAGCCACAGGTTTATCCAGGACAATAACAGGCAGTGATGAGTTCCCGGTGGGGCCTGGCTGTGTGTGCAGCTGCTGAGCCTGCGTCCTGTTTGTCCTCACAATAAGCCCCCATTAATGAGGGAAGCACGATTGGTCTCCCTTGCTCTTGCAACCTGAAAGCGCCTATAGAATACAGATCCTATTGTGAATGCTTTTGTAATCTGAAGATTCCTTTTTATTTTAAATGGAATAATCAGCCTCTTAATGTATCCATAGGGAATTCAGGAAAGGGATGAAGAAGCTGCTCCTATTTTTGAGGCATTTGCAATCATTGTTGGAGCACAGAACCAACAGATGGGGAACAATGGGGAGGGACTCGAGGCCTGGTGTAAGCAAATGTTGCACTGTGGTCTTTGCCTGTGAATGGTGTGGGAAGTGAGAGGAGGGAAGGGTATTCATTCACTAGCTATCAAGCAAGGTCCTGCAGTGGGATGGAAAGAAGCCGGATGGCTTTGGGCACATCTCTTATTCTTCAGATTTCTGCATCAACTGAGAATAAAGCCATAAATTATCTACAATACTCTTTCCAGCTTTAACACTCAATGAGTCTTGACCTTCTCTGTAAAGCTAGATTTTTACATGTGATGTCTGGGAAAAGTCAGGACACACCCATTATTGATATGGCCCAGGTTACAGATTACATGGTCAAGTTGGTACAGTTTCTTGACTTCATTTAGTTCCCAAGTGCATACATGTGCTGGACTTTAGTCTCTCACTTTTCTTGGCAATTCAACTTAATGATTACCCTTGCAATATTATGTATGTACTTATTACCTTTGGATATCTGTATTTTCCTTTATTTGGCCAAAAATAAACATAGGGTGTACATACAATGTAGCACTTAATGGCTTGTATGCTTTAATTTTTCAAAGAAAGAAAATTTAGCAAATAGCAATCAGTCATCAATTTTTTTTCTTGTTTTTGTTCTTGAATATTTCTTTTAACATTTTAGGTCATTCTAGCCTTCAAAAGCTGGTTACAATTGCTGAACATACAGCTTAAAATTGGTGAAGTTTGTGATGGAGATGAAACAAATTTGTTTATATGTCATTATGAACACCATGTTTTCAACAGTAAAATGGCTTTACCCTGAATGGGTATGTGGTTAAGGTAAAAAATTATTTGATGTTTCTGGCCATTGGACTATAGAAATGGTAATAAAGGAGGTGGAATTCACGAGGTCCTTTTGCAGAATGAGTTGGCTTTCTATAACATAACAAATATTCTATAGTGACTGTAGACCAGTGATATTTTAAGTGTGGTTCCCAGACCAGCAACATTGGCATTGAACAAGTTCTCTGTTGGGAAACTTGATCAGGGATGGACCAGCATGCTGAGTTCTAACAAGTCTTCTAGGTATTGGTTCTGGAGTACCTTAAAGTTTGAGAACTGTTACGGTAAAACAGGCTGTCAATGGAACATTATATTCAGTGACTATCATTCCTTACATTGACCCTGGATAAAGCTGGATATAGAGTATAGAAGTAAAATTACAACTCAGAGATATGCAGTGTTCAATGATTCCCCATGGCAGGTTGAATTTAGTTTGAGCTGCATTTCAGGCCTTCAGTATTTATAAACTCAAATCATGTCTCCAATGTTGTCTCCTCCTTCTCCTATTGATAGTATTTTTTCAGTAAAGTTGGATTACCATGCTTTTGCTCATGTCGTCCCTCCCTATTATGAGGGATCATTGCATCCATTGTGAAGGTTAGGAAGAGTCTTGAATAGTGAAGACTTAGGGTGTGCGTTCCGGGATGTGGTCACTGTGTAAACAAATCCAGTAAATTATTGAAGTCTTTTGGTCTCTATTTATCAAAATCCTACCTCAAATACCATTTCCTCTGTGTATCTTTCTTGGTTCTTCAAACCCAACAGAGTGACGTGTCACTTTTATAATGCCCTAGGTCTTTCCTCCTGAACTCTAGATTTCCCTCATTGTATGTTTTATTCTGCCTGTACATTCAGCATTGTATACTTTCTTTGATCCATACATTCTTGAGAATCCATACTGCATTCCACTCATCTTTTTGCCTCTACCATGCCTAACACAGTGTCACACAAATGCTAATAACTCAGCCTGGAGTTGTTGAACTGGGGTATGCAACATGTCCTGGCAGAGCTTCTAGCCAAGCCCAGAGAATCATAGCACAGCTTTTAGCCAAGATTATTTGCTATATAAGGTAGATGTATGTTGCAAGTTTGTCTCAAAGTATTCTCTTACAGGTGACTGACATCTACTCTTATTAAGATTCATAGAAAGCTCATAACTTATGTTTAAAATACGAATTCACAGAGGAGGAATGGAGAAACGCAAAGAAGATCTGCAGGACAAACCCAGCTCTTTTACCCCCTGGAGCTATCAACGGGCAACTATCTCACTAGAAAGGACCAGGGCTGGGAAACAAGAACAAATCTTTGATTTCACAGACTTGCCTGGGGTCTTGACTGACAGTAGCTGCTGCTTTATGCCTTTTTAGAAGCTGTAGCTTCACGCCTTTTTAGAAGGGACTCAGGAAATCTCACTCTGGTCTTACAGGGAATATTTTCAGCGTAAGAGGAAAATTGTGAGCATGGGCATGAGAAGGAAGCTTGTCTTGCTTTCCCACAGCCAAAACACCAACATTTATACGACAGTAACAGACAATAATGGTCTAGAAAGAACCTGAAGATACAAGGTACAAATATACTTACTTTATATTTTCCAGTGCTCTTCTTAATACCAGTGTAGCAAAACCAAACAATAAAAGGGCAACCCCTTGCCCTCCACACAATGTTTAATTACTTTTATATATTGCTAGGCACTCCCATCTTGAAATTCATTCTATGAAAACAAACCTACGGTGAATTCTCAACAGAGAAATTCATGGAAGGAAAAATATGATCAGGAAAGGTATGGTTCATGTAGGTTAAAACCATTTTTTTGTTGTTGTTTTTGTATTTGTGATTTAGTCTAGATCCTGTTTTTATCTGCATTGGCTCAATTCGCCCCCTCTCCCCCTTTCACGGAGGAACTGTGAAGTTCTTCCTGTTTATTTTTCGAGGAACACTGCCATCATGTGGTCCCATGCATTAAGATGGCTCACAAAAGACTACTAGAGCCTGGTTTTATTTTTGGCTCTCTCCAGGATAATGTTTGCAGCTTTAAAATGCACTTTGTTGTTTGAAGCGGTGTCTGTGGGTTCCTTTCTGACACAGCTTCCTTCATAGTTGACAAAGGATGATCTCTGTACTCACTTTTGAATCCCTCAAGTGACTAGTTATCACATCAAAAATGACATATATAAAATAAGTGATCACTGATCATTTTATAAACTTGTAAAGTTTTCACAAATTCATCTGCACTAATATGGCTGCTTATTTTTTCTTTATACTGATAAGTTGAGAGAGAGGGATGAAAAACAAGATTTATGAGAAGGGCAGCTCGTGTAGTTCAAAAATTAAGGTATGAAGCTTGATACTAGGTTGGAGTCTCTGCTTTACCAATAGTTAACTGTATAATTTTGAGCAAACATGTAAGTGATCTGGTCTCTGCACTATCTTTCTTAAATGACAAGGTTTGATTAACAAGAAATTGTTTTTCAGCTGTGATTCTGCTATTCAACTTCACAGGTAAACAAGTTCTTTAACAAGCAAGAATTTTTTTTTCTTTAAGTAGATTACTTTGCTTTTCTTTCTCTGAAAATATGCACCCCTGTTCCCTCCACCCCTTCCTCCCAACTAACTACAGCTTTGACCGCATGACTCATCATGCAAAAATTTCTTTGCAAGAACCCAGAGATTATGTTTTCGGGATTGCTTCAGCTCAAATAGCTTTTATGCATTAGGCATCTTCACGAATATAAAATAAAGTTGATGAATCTTTGCAATTGGTAAACACCTTATTGGCTTTTGAGAACTATGGGACTTAAAGGATGTTCCATAATGTTAGAAAAGACAGTTCAGAGGACAATCTGATTTTTTTACCACTTGAAAGGGAGGGGCAATTTTCTTCCCTAACTATACCTTTTCCTTCATATATTTGTCAAAAGTGAAAAGAGAGTGCAAATGCTGCCTAGAGTACGATTGGGAGGTTAATGTTCTGATGAGACAAAATTATGGTAATTATTCCCTTGAGTTGATCTTGTGAAGTGTGTAACTTGGTGAGGGACGGAAATACAAGCTGATATTGCTGTTTAAACGGTGCTGGAAGGGCATGTCAGTGCAGGTCAGTTGCTAGGAGACCGAGCACACAGAGGTGATGCTCCCCCCACCAGCCCGTGCTCAGGGATGTTTTGTCTCCAGAAACTTGGTCTTTCACAGTCAAAGTTGACATTAAATGTATAGTCTGTCAAAATTCAGGTGGACCAGCGCTAGGTTATTGATTGTGTCAATCTAACCATTCTGACATCTGTCACTCATAAAGGGGGGTTCTGAAAGAGATCAATATAGTATCATGCCAGGCTCCAAGACTCTCCAGAAATACTCAGGGTCATTAGCTATAAATTCAGTTTAAATACTTTTACACAAAAGTCAGCTGGTTTGTTCACTGATATCAGGTCCAAGAAGTTGGCAATAGTCGCAAAATTATCACTTCAGCATTCCAAAGAGAGAGATGCTAGTTCACAAATAGACTTCTAAGTGAAGATGTGCTTGAATAGACTTTGGACTCTGCCGTTCAGAAAGCAATCATTTCAGCCATTTGTGGGAACTGTTTCACAGATTTTTATGTTAAATATACACGATTCCAGTTTGTAATTATGAGCAGGAGATGAACAGAACTTTAGAGCTGGAAGCTTTTTAGGAGTTCCTTCAGCGCCCCCAAGGGGCTGAAGACAGAACTTGACGGAGTATGACACTTATGTGAAGAGAAACATCTAAAGGTTTTTACCTAGAGGAAGAGTTTTACCTAGAGGAAGC
Source organism: Pedetes capensis (assembly GCA_007922755.1). NCBI lineage: Eukaryota > Metazoa > Chordata > Mammalia > Rodentia > Pedetidae > Pedetes > Pedetes capensis. Next base: position 285,004 of record VMDO01000424.1, on the reverse strand, counting down.
CGAGTTACTGAGAGGTGTTTTTAAATTATCTAAAACACACAACTAATTATCACTGAATCCAGGAACATGATCCAGGACTCCTAGTCCTATGACTTGCTATGAGTTGGCCCTGACTCAATAGCAAAAAAGAAAAAAAATTATAACAATAATAAAATAAAAATAAATAGATAAAGTAATACTACCTACTTTTTCTCAGCAGAGTTGTGATGTTCTGTTAGCCTACTGAGAGTAACAATCTGTAACTCTTGTAATGCTTTACAATGTATAAAGCACATTGTTTCATTGGAATCTTCCAACCCTATGAATTGTTCTTATGAAATGATAATGTAGTGTTACCCTTGAGATCCAGTCTTGAGATAAAAAAATTTAAAAAGGGTCAGGGGTGCAGCCAGTGGTAGAGCACTTACATAAATATGTCTGAGGTCCCCCGGGTTCAATTCCTAATCACACACACACACACACACACACACACAGTATAGTTCTAATTGTCCTAGTTTGCTTTGTTGTTGTTGGGTGCCATTGAGTCAGGTCTGACTCACAGTGACCTTCATAAGGTTTTCAGTGGCTGATTGTCTCAGAATTGTTTCTAGAGTGGGCTGCTACATCCTTCTTCTATTTTATGTGGTGGTGGGGATCAAACCCAGGGCTCAGAGTGGCACTCTATCTAGTTTGCTAGATCTCTTATATCCTGTTGCTGTGCCTCAGAACCAAGGGTGATACAGTAACTTCCAGGAATAGCTAATTGAAATCCTCATGTGGTTTGAAAATTTTTGATTTGCGCCACTTTAATATTGAATAACTATAAATAAATGTGCACTTTATTGGTTATCTATGGAAAAAGACAAATCCCTAGTTAATTACCATTTTGGAGAACCTACTGTGTATCAGGCCTGTAATATAGCAGCTTTGAAGATGCTGTTCCACTCTTAACTTTGAGAGACTTGGACCTGGCTTAAAAAGTAGAAGAAGTGAAATAAATTGATAACCATCAGTTCCACCCTACACTTTATTAGCTTCAAAAATATCTAAAAAAAAAAAAAAAAAAAAAGCAAAGACATCTGGAGGATGGCCTCTTGGTATCTTCCCCCTTTCTCAATCTTTGGGCTTTATAACCTGCTGCTCCTTTGGGTGAGAAAGCTCTTCCCCTAGATACCAGCAAGGCTCACTCTCACACTTTCTTTTTCATTCATTGTAGGAAAACCTAGCTCCCATGTTGAGAGGATACTCACATGGTCTCATGGTGAGGATTACATGGACAGAAAACTAATTGCCAAGCACTAACTTGTTAGCCAAGTGACCAAGTCACTTTGAAAGGGGAAAGGATATTCACAGCCTTTGAGTCTTTCAACTGAGGCATCAGACATTACAGAGCAGAGACAAACCTTTCCACTATGTCCCAACCCATGAGAGTTTACACATGATTATTATTGATTTTTAAGCCAATACATTTTGGGGTGATTTGATATGCAGCAAAACATAACCAACACAGTGCCTGATCTCCCAAATATTTACTGACTGAAGGGATATATATATAAGCATATTTTGTCCTAGATTATTCAGTGGTCAAATACAAATACCTAAGCAAAACTATTTATAAAGCCATTTGAGAAATAGAAACATTGGTTTTGAACCTAAGTTCTAGGCTTGTGTCTTATATCTGCTCCTTATTTGCAATCTGATCTTACAGAATTCACTTATAGTTTTGGTTCTTAGTTTTCTTGATCTGTACACTAGAAATTATAATAATACTTATTATTGTACCACTAATAATACCACTTGCCTGGCATAGCCTTATTGAAATTGAAAACTTTTTGATCAGACCTCTGCTGAGACTCATACTACAACTGGAATTTTCCATTGTGTGAATCAATAAATCTTTACTATTGAAGTCATTTTCCATTGTTAGTGTTACCTACAACCAAAGGCATCTTTACACAAAGCATTAGCACAAAGCATATATGAAATAATGACAAACAAAACAGGGTCATATGCAGGAAGACAGGAAGACACTACCTAATAGACTTAAGTATAATAGCTAAGCAAAGGATGTCAGACAATCTTAGCACCCAGGTCTGTCAGCTGATAGCAATGACATCCTAATTCATCTACTGGGAAAGTCAGGGCCTAGAGGTTCTATTTCCATAGAAATTCTGGTTTTTGAAGATATATTTTAGGAGCTTTGGCTTCTGATTTCTTCCCTATGGTTGCATTTGGTAATTGCAGCTTGTTGTTGTTGTTGTTAGGTGCTGTGGAGTCAGGTCCAACTCATAGTGACCTTGGATGTAACAGAATGAAACTCTCCCTGACACTGTGCCTTTCCTGGCACTATGTCAGTGCCTTTCTGTTATTCATAGGGTTTTCTATGGTTGATTGTTTTTTGGGAGTGGGCTGCCCGGTCCTTCTCCCAAGTCTACAGCGCCTGGTATTCCCAGGTGGTCTCCCATCCAAGAACTAACAAGGCCCCACCCTGCTTAGCTTCTGACACCAGGGTGGTAAGACTATAGACAATTGTAGCTTGTTGTTGTTGTTGTTGTTGTTAGGTGCTGTTGAGTTGTGTCGGACTCATAGTGACCCTTACAGGGCTTTCAGTCGCTGGTTGTTTTGGGATTGTGTCAGGAGTGGATTGCCACATCCTTCTCTCATAATTGTAGCTTAGAAGCACCAAAATTATGTTTAAATGTCCTAAAAAAACAAGGAACCATTTGTATTCCAAAGGTGACACACCATTGGACTATGTTGTACACAGAAATCAGGAAAACAATTAGCCAGGGCTTTGTGCCTCAGCCATATGTTCCCAGGGAGAATGGAAGGTCTTATGGGCCACTTGCCACAAAGTTATCATCTTGTCAGAAACCTCTTCATACCATTTCAAGAGCAAAGGACATTGTCCTGAGCTTGTCATGGAACACTAATAAAAAACTCATCTTATAGGATGGAGAGTTTTCATTTTAAAGAGCTGAGGAGACAGGAATTTCTGGCAGGCCTGAATAGATAGTGTGAAACATGGCCACTGTGTAATGTGGCTTCCTGAAGCCTAGAGAAATAGTGACTTGAAGCCTTGGTCTAGATAATGAAGGCAGATTTCAAATCTGTTTTATTAGCATTGGCCATGTTAGTTCCTATATGTTAAAATGACCTTGATGGGCAACTTAAACTGTTTGCTTTTTAAGTGTAGATAATCTCAAAATTTTATCCTGGGCTACTTGTACAAGTTAGTCAACAATTGATTTTTAGCAATATGATAATTTTCCTAATTTTATATATTTCTTCACAGAGATTTGCTTTGTTTTCTCAAATTTGTCCACAAAGTTTAGACTCATTTATTTTTATAGCTTTGAAATAGGACTTCCAAAACAACAGTAAGACTTTATCTCCTTCTTTAGTATAGTAAGTAAGTATAGTAAGTACTAGGCCTGGAGGTGGCTGGGATTTAGCTCAGTTGGTAGAGCGCTGCGCCTCAGTCTCTGAGGTCCTGAGTTCAATTCCCAGCAGCACAAAAATGGGAGAAGGGCCTGGCAGTCCAGTCCCAAGGCAATCCCAAAACAGTCTGCCATTGAAAACCCTATGAGGGTTGCTGTGAGTCGGACACGACTTGATGGCGCCTAACAACAACAACAACAGGCCTGGAGGACTCAGATCATAGCGTTTCTTCTATAATGCAAAAATGACACATCTTCCACCTGTGGTGGGAGGCCAGTGGGCTTCTGGATGTAGCAAGAAAAATGAAGAGTTAGAAAGGAAGTTAAAAGTCCACAATTGGACTCTTCTAGCCAGGAAGCCTGATAGTTTTATGAGTGGAGGTAGAGGTTGATCCCAGGTGGTAGATACCCTATTCTCATTCCTCCTCACACAGTTCTTCTAGGGCTGAATGTTGATGGGGTGGAGTTGATTAGAAACAACCAAACACTGGAGGAAGTCCTAGGATACTGAAGTTAGTGGCCTGGCATTACAGAGAATGTAGACTCCTTGGAGAACTCCGATCCTCAGTTTATGTCCTTGTCCATTCTGTCCTAAAAAGAGAACAAGGAGGTAGCAACAGAAGGTTACTGGTTCTGCATGGTCCTTCAGTATAGCCCAGGAGTGATGATGGCCCAGGAGTGGTGATGAGCCTGGAGAGGGGGCACACAACTTCTGAGCTTACATTGGACTAAAGTAGCCATGTGGCAGCAGTGCTTGGGGACGTCAGAATTTGGAGGCAAATAACCAGGATCTCATACTCCAGTACCAGTAGGGGGCAGAAATGCGAACACAGCCAAACAGCACCAATTTAGTGAGGTGCCACTCGGCCACTATGCCATGGAGATCAGAGAGGGTCCAGAAGACATTGAGTCCATCTAAAGACTTCCATTTTCTGCCCCCTAGCCACAGATCTGGCCAAACTGGTAATTTATGCAAACATTATTTCTAATGAATACTGCTTTTTAAATATTAATATTAATAAATAATAGTATTAGATAAATATTAATCTTGCTTCTGTGCTTATCCCATCTTTCTGGAAGCCATTTTAGAAGGAAAGGTAGAATTCTCAAAGACAGTATCTTATCTAAAGAGACAATTTACCTAAAGAGACTGCTAAATATTCGGATCAGACTAAACATATCAGATTGGACTAAAATTCAATTGTCCTCCACTTTGCCACTAAGCAAAATGGGGGTGCCCATAAGGAAAAGCAGATCAACTAGTTGGCTCTAAACAAACTGTACCATTTCTGTATGAAATATAATGAGTTTGAAACTTTTTGACAAACTCCAGTGGACACAAGATGGAAAAGATCCAGAGACTTCCATCACCACTTAAATTTATTAGCATGCTAAATTCTACATAAGCAGGGGTTTTTGACTGTTCACTACTGTATCTCCAGTACCCTAGATACATGTCTGGGATTTAGTTGGTACTCAGTGGGTACTTTATTAAAAATATGGCTGCTCCAGGCAGATTTGCAAACTACCCACTAAGAATCTCAATATGATTTCAACAAAAACAGTGTATCACATAAGGGTCCATTGGGGACCAAGTGCTAAGTTAAAAAAAATATATATATATACACACACACACACACACACACACACACACACACATATATATATGCTTTTTTGAAAAATCAAAATTTAAATATTAAAAAATTTAAATGAAAATAAAAGCAAGTAAAATTAATCTACAGTATTAGAAGTTATGATAATGGGTATTGATAGGAGGTAGGTGTTTTGATAAGAAGAAGATGTAAAGGGAGCTTGTGCTGGGTGTTGTTTATACAAGTGTGCTCATTTTATAAAAATTCAACAAGCCATATCCTTATGACATCAATATAAAAAGTTAAAAAATATTTTGTGATTTGTATGCATGTTTATATATACTTAGGCAAGTTCTAATAATCAAATAGTAGTATCATTTAAAAATTTTAAAAATTCATGTTAATTATTCTGCCAAAAGTATCAGTCTTGACCCCATTAACAATATATAAAATGTGATTTATTTTGCATTTTAATTAGAGATTGCTATCATTTTCTAATTTTAAAAATTATAAGTAAAAAATTACATGTATATTTTCCCTTCAACTTTTTATACTTAAAAATTTCAAACTTAGACAAAAGCTGAAAGAATAATATGGAAGACAGCAACCACATATCATTCATTAGATTCACTTTTAACTTTTTACCACATTTGCTTTCTCTCTCCCTATTCACACTCAGACGCGCGCGCACACGCACACACACACACACACACACACACACACACACTTCAACCACCCTATCTACCTATCTATATAACTACACTAATTTAAAAGAAGTTTTATAGGCTGGAAGTATAGCTCAGTGGTAAAGCATATACTATGCAAGGTACTGGGTTTGATTCCCAGCACTACAAAAAAAAAAAAAAAAAAGAAAGAAAAAAGTGATTTTGGCCAATATAACAACTTATCCCTTAATGTATCACTTAGAATAGTCTTCTACATAACCCTAATACTTTTATCACACCTTTCCAAATCAACCATTCCATATTGTCAAGTAATATCTAATCCATATTTATATTTCTAAATGGCCTTAATACAATTTTTTTCTAACTGGTTTGGAAAGAAAAAGAATTTAATAAAGTTCATTCACTTGTTGCATTTTTGTTTTGTCTCTTTAGGCTCTTTTTACCTAAAATATGCTCCCCCTTCTTTATCATAATATTGAAAAATTTCAAGTCTAGATCACTGGAAAACCTTCTGTTTGTTTTCAAATGTGTATAATCAGCCTTGATTTTACAGGCTCATATTACACAATTGTGATAGGTTTTCAGAAGCACATGTATAAACAACTGAGACAAATTTTCATTTTTGGCTATTGGTAAGTCAGAAGACCCTGGATCTCTAGCCAGGCACCAGATGTTTTTGCTGAGGAGAGATTCAGGGGGAAAAAAAAAGCATTAAGAGCTTTAAAATTTTACATTATCACTTTGATCATATGAGAAATAATACTGACATTTCATGCTTGGCAATATATCACGGGAGCTTTCCTTCATATCGACACTATACATTGCTGAATGGATCAGGTAATATATAACCAGTTTAAAGGACCTGAAAATGCAATGACAGCCAAGAAGGATATTTTGAAGTTTGAAATGATCCCTATATAAATAGAACGGATCAGCATAACTTTGGGATAAAATTAGCCGACAGTTTGTGGACTCTCCAGCCTGTGCCTGTTTGCTTGGTGCTGCTCTCCTGATAAATCACAGCAAAGCTTCCAGAGGGAGTGGAGGATGGACGGCACCAGTGCCACTGTCACTAAATCTGCAGCTGCCAAGTTAGTTAAGAAAAATTTCCTTGAGGCTCTAAAGTCAAATGACTTCGGGAAATTGAAGGCTATTTTAATCCAAAGGCAAATAGATGTGGACACGGTTTTTGAAGTTGAAGATGAGAATATGGTTTTGGCATCTTACAAACAAGGTAAAAAATAGAGGTGTGATTGTAAAATTGATAGAAAATGGATTTTTACAAAAAACGAACAGCATTGGTGTCAGTTACCTATTCTAAACCAGCGGCTCTTACTGTTTAAGTACTTATTTAAAAATTATTTCTAATTTTTATCTTTTCTTTCTTTTTCAACTAGGATGCTTATGGGCTGATATATGTCTTATATATTATATATGTATTTTATGGATATATATGTATAATAAATATCTTTTCTTTCTTTGTTTTCTCCACCCTGTGCCTAGAATTTGGAATCCTGGACAGTTGCATTTAGTGTGCACTGTGTGTTTGTAACTTTTCTTCTGACTATGTTGACACAGAATAAAGAAAACATCTCTAGATTAAGGTTAAACAGACTGTTGAGACCTAATCTAGACAATGTGGCTGGTTGGGGACAGGCTGTTAATTCTCCATTAACAGCTACTTTGAGATATATCATCTCTGTGTCCCTTTGGATGAAATAGAGGATTTTCTCCCCCACTTGGAGGGTTAATGAATGGATAAAGCTGTGCCATGGGCACCTTGATGGCCTTCATCATTTTAATGAGTTTAATCTGGGCACAAAAGCTGAGCTCCAGAAAATCAAAAAGTTAACTTTTTTTCCTGGACTACAATAATAGGTCAAAATTGTAGAAGTGTTTAATGCAGAGTATCTTCTTCAGACAAAACTAAGGAAAACAAAAATTAGAACAGGATTTTTTTTTTTAAATCAAGAATTTTCTGAAACCAGTATTTAAGTCAGAAATAAATTAGTACACTGATTCTGATTTCCTAAATCAACTAGTTAATGGGAGAACTTGAGTTGTTAGGCCATCTGGTGAGCGGACTGCGAACAATTACCCTGTTCAACCTCACTGCTGTTTAAATAAAATAGATGATAAGGTCTTGTGTGTTACATTTAGAGAGTATGTGTAATTATTTTTCACCTTTAGAGATGTTTTTTGTTCATATATAAATCATCAGTGCACCAATTTCGAGATACACATGCTAATGGTATATATTTCTACACTAATTTACTAGGCTCTGCTTGTCAGTTCTGAAAGAAGTATAGAATAGTTGAGGCCTGTTACTAGGTTTGTGATTTGTACCTGAAGGTTTTATAACAAATTGGCATTGCTATTTTGACTGAAAAATAGAAGAGGGGGCCTATATTTTTTAAAACTGATGGAGACTTGGTTAAAAAGAAAAATTATATGCTTTCATTCTATGACTTTATTCAGTGAAAGAATGCTTGAATGATAACTACATTTTAAAGTTAGTTTTTTAAAACTTATATTTGTACCCAGTGTAAAATAACCCAGGTTCAAGCCAGTGGGTAATTTATTTGACCCTGAGTCACAATGACTGCCTTGTCTCATTTCCTGAGCAGCCAAATTACCCAGATCACGCAAAAGTTCTGAGGTTATGAGAAAGGAACTTTGAGGCGCAGGCTCTCGGGAAGCAGGGTGTTTTTTTTCTGCTGCTTCTAATGGTGTCATCACCCTTGCATGAGAAGAAAATGCATTTTAAATTCTTGTCAATATGAGATGACTTCTATGGTCCTTATAGAGCTAAATTTTCATTCACACTAATGGATGTTTTCATAGTGTTAGGGCTATAGGATGTGGCTTTCAATTAGGAGACACCAAATCACACTGTCTGATAAAGAAAAGAAATAGTTCCACTCTTACGTATGTCAGGTGGGTATCTGCACAGAAATAATAGAGCTTGTTATATCTTTAGGACTTGTGTAGAAAATCTGTGTGTGTGTGTGTGTGTGTGTGTGTGTGTTCAAGTAAATGCACATGCACGTCTGTAGAAATATGCTTTTTCTCTGTTTAACAAGAATATGGGTGTAAGACTCTGTATAGTGTTAAGCCTATGGTAAAGCTGCAGCTTTCTTGAGTTATTTCAAATTTTTTTCACATATTTCCAGCCAAATTATCAGTCCTTTCACTATTAAGGTTAGGAATGGAAGTGATAAATAGAATCCTGGTTGTTGGCGGAGCAAAGTAGATCTAAGTGGTTGTATCAATTTCTTAATTCACAAAGGAATTCTCAGGGAACAGTGTTGAGCGGAGTGGTCTATAACTGGTCTTTTTTTTTTTTTCAAATAGTTCTAAAGAATTAGATCCATTCTGTGTGGTCTTGAAGGATATGTAGCTAGATTTAACTTTTTGAGACTTTATTAAATAAAAGCAGACCTTCTGGGCATTGAACGTTGTTGAACTGCTCCATGTTACTCTTTTGATTTTTTTAAAGCCCATTTGAAAAGCTCTACAAATAAAAGTGAACAAGGAAAATGTACAGATCATTAGTGAGCTGCTTGATTAGTTTTCACAAAATACACTAACCTGTGTAATTAGCATACAGATGAAGAAACAGCATTACTGTTTACTTTTAAAGGTTAGGAATCTTCAGCTTTTAGTTATTTTTGGCTTAATGAGCAACACAATGTGTAAAGCCTATAACAGATGCCATGCTACTTTAAAATTTTCTTATATAACTAAAATATAATTATATATTCAACATTTGATTATCTTGCAGATTAATTGCATTGCAATCAATTCTTAACCTTTTTTATGTCCTTTAAAATATACTATAGCCTTTTTCATAGTACTTCAAAAAGTGATTAAACTTTATTTCTAAATATAGCATGTTTAAGCCAATACGAAAACCAGTGCATAGTATTTGGAAGGGCTGTGGTTTAGCTCAGTTGGTAGAGTGCTAATATGCATTCTCTGAGGACCTGGGTTCTATCTCCAGCACGTCAAAAACAGGAGAAGGACATAGAAATCCACTCCTGAAGCAATCCTGAAACAATCAGCCATTGAAAACCCTGTGAGGGTCGCTATGTATTGGACCCAATTCAAAGGCACCTAACAACAACAACAACAACAACAACAACAACAACAACAACAACAAATTTTTGGAAAGGTAACTCTGAATTCTGCAGGCAAGGAAATCAACTTAGAATCTAAACAGCGTCCCCAAATCCATAATGTAGTAAGTACAGCAATAATTAAAAGTTGACCTCATAAGCCAAATGGATTTTGTGAGGATAGAACAAAGCTGTTGAATTAGAAAGAAGTCTGGAAATTCATTCCTGCTTCTTCTGGTAGTGCTGGGTCTCTCTCATTAAGTAGCTTTTCCTACCAGCCCAGCAGAAACAGATTTAGAAGCCAGTCCCTAGGGCCATGTTCCAACTGTGGTCCTGAGTTTTTCCAGTACCTATTAATAATGATTCTTAAAATTAGACAGATCTTTACTTTTTTTTTTTCAATTTATTTTAAGCTTCATAATCAAATCTTCAGATAAAATCATATTTTATTAATAAAAAGAAACACAACAGTACTTCTTTCACTTTGTAAAGCAAACAATAAAAATGTGCTGGCTGGCATTTGAGTTAGGTGCCATGGTGCACACTTATAATCCCAGTGACTCTTGAGGCTGAGGCAGGAGAATAGTGAGTTTCAGGCTAGAAGCAGCCTTCATCACTTAATGAAACCCTTTCTCCAAATAAAATAAAAAGAGAGTCATGTGGGGGTGTAGCTCAGTGGTAGAGTACTTGCGTAGCATGCTTGAGGTCTTGGGCTAAATCTACCAGTACTGAAAAAACAGTTTGCTGGCTGGCATTTGAGAGAACTCCCAAGGAATGGCAAATAGATAGAAATCTTAAGAGCAAAAACAAATAAGCAAAATATCATTTACCAGATGATCATTTCAAAATAGGGATGAATCTTTAACTACTGGATTTAATAAGAAGTTGAATAGTCAATGCAGATCATGATATAAAGTTTATTCTGAGATGAGCAGAAAACATTTAGAGTGAAACCAAACTTGGAAAGAAATCTCTAAGAAAACTCCATGGCCCTTCCCCTTGGCTCCCACTGGTGACTTACAGACTGGAAACATGAAGGAACATCCATAAAGCTGTTTCCAAAAGTTTCCCAACTACACATTTTAATTCTCCCCCAGTTGTGCATATGGGCTTTGGCTAAGAATGCAGGGAGAATATCATACTTATCTCTTTGGTATGAAATTCCCTAGTCAGCAAGGTTAATCAGAGTCCTTTTATTAATCAGTGTAATGTACTTTAAGTACTTCATTTATGGCCCACAGCCACTGGTTCCTGGGTTGGTAGTCATATTTTTAATTAAAATAACCAATGAATGATTTCACTTGAAAACTTTCTGGCAGGTACTCTATCTACTTTACTAAGTAGCATCTGCTGTCCAAATATGAAAGCTTTTATTTCCATTCTCCTAATGAATGATCTCTTTATTACCTAATTTTCTTCTTTGCCAGAAATTTACTTTCCTGCTTCCTTATTACCATCCTAGGATTCCTTTCTCTTCTGAGATGTTCAAAACCTTTTTTTTTTCTTTAAAATTTTACATTTCAAGCTTGCTTCCCTCTCCTTGCCCCATGAGGACTCTGAGAAATATCCTGAAAGTATTCGTCATTAAAAATAGCCAATACTTGTGCTTCAGTCTGCAATCCTTCAGGACCGTGTAAATAAGTGGACACGGACAGAGCAAATGTCTGCTAATCCGGCCACGAGCAGCGTGTGTAACCTTTGGCTCTAATCATAGAGGGCTCTCTGCTGTGGCGTTCGCTTGCCTCAGATAACATTCTAGTTGATAATTGCTGCAGAGCTGGAGTTTACCAGTGATGTGTACAGCCTCCCCAAACTTTACTGGGGCAGAACCAATGCCTTCTTCTAAAAGATGATTGAAACACTCCACTCCTTACCATATTTCTTTAGCAAGGGTGCTTTCTACCCAGTCACACAGGCTCATTTCTTTGGTTTCAGATTGAAATTCAATCTGCACAATTGTACACACAGGGGATTAGTCTGCGTGTTTTTGCAAGAAGAGGTTCTCTAGAATTCCTTTAGAACTTTTAGCTATAAGTGAATGCAGTTTGGAGGTGAACTGCGGGCATCCTTCAGGTCATAGAAGACCAAGTTTGACAGTTGTACCTCTGTCAGTACTGGTTATATGACCACGGGCATTTCCTACTCCTTAACCTTTCCCAGACTACTTGTCCTCATTTGTAAAATGGAGGCTCTGCCATGACCCTAAGTCTCTTGCATGCAGCAAATCTGTGATTACCTAAACCGATTCTGCATCAGGGTCTGAGGAAGGTAAAAGGTGAGTGTAAATACTATAAATCCCCGTGGGGTTTGTGCATAGGGGAAGAACCTGTATTTCTCTCTCTTGGCTTCTTTTCAGCACAGCCTCCTGCTGAAGTCGAGCTTTCTAGAAAGGGGCCACCATGGCACACAGAGGGCACATGTGGCAAGGAGTGGGAGCGGTTCACACTAGGGGGAGGGAGCACATCTTCACACACACACCCAGCCCCACAGAGCTCTGTCTCCACGTCTTCCCCACCCCTGTGCCATGTGCAGACCCAGCGCACAGTGAAAGGGCAGCCAGGCATCTTCAGGGCTGAGTAGAGGGGACCTTTGAAGGACAGATATTGAGAATAAATCACATTCTAGGTACGGAGGCCCTCAGGAAACGGTGCTGTGAGGAGAAAGGAGAGTAAAAATGAATCTGCCTGATCACTTTACTGTGTTACTGGCATGCTGTGGCCATTGGTGGTTATATCTAGGGGGACAAATTCTGATTTCTGACATATCTGCGTAAAACTTAGTATGTTAGTAGGCACAGCCTCATCTCTGGTGTTTGAAGATTCTTTTACCTTGGATTTGGTCCTCCCTAAGCATAGGTGTTGGGAGAAGAACCCGGCAACCCACTCCCAAAAATCAGTCTGCCGCTGAAAACCCTATGAATAGCAGAGAAGCAATGACAATAGTGTGTTGCCTATTGTACGTAGGGTCGCTATGAATTGGACACTGACTCTATGGCACCTAACAACAACAAGGGTAGGTGAGGGCTGGGATTTAGCCCAGTTGGTAGAGCAATGCTCTGCAGTCTCTGAGGTCCCAGGTTCAATTCCCAGCACCACATAAATGGGAGAAGGACATGGCAATCTACTCCCGAGGCAATCCAGAAACATTCAGCCATTGAAAACCCTATGAGGGTCGCTATGAGTTGAACACAACTCAACGGCACCTAAAAACAACAAAGGGTAGGTGAACTTATTTCCACACTTGTTACAGGATGACCTGGGGCTCCACCCTCAAGGTAGTGATTTTATATGGATGATCTTTTGGCTAAGGGTTGCTCTTTCCTGTGCTCCGTGCAGCAGGTTTTCCTGTTCTGCTTTCGGCTGAATTATCCAGAAACCCTTCTCTCCATACTTCACCACCAAAGTTCTGCAGCACAACTTAAAGTTACACATCAACATAACAGGAGCCATAACATACAGTCTGTATATTTCTATTTCTCTCTGTCAGCCCCTATGGGACAGCAGCTAAGGTACCTTGTTGCTTCCCAATTACATGCATTCCCATCTGGGAGAGAATTGTAGGCACAGTTCCATCCTGGGGGCTGGCTAAATTCTAGGACCTGCGAGCCTGATTACCAGTTAATGGTTATGACTATAGGAGAGGCAGATGAAACTGCCTGAGATGAGAGGCCAAAGCTGACAGATTCATGTAATAAACAGGCGGGATAAATTCTGTAGGTGCTGCTGGAAATTTAGGAGGAAGAAAAAAAAATCAACAAGCAAATGCATTTCCATATCAGAGATGTGCCATATTACAGATGAATTCAGGATCTTCTTCCTTTCCTTGTGATTTGTAAAGCAGGCTTGGAGCTAAACCGATTCTGTTTCCACAAAGACAAAGACAGATGGAAACTCTGCATTGCAGATATTCTGAGTCCATGAGCTTGGATTGAGGCAGGCGACTTATGGCTCTAGCAGGCTGAAAAAGTGGCAGTTTTCTCATCTGGAAAATGAAAGGCTTGGACTGGATAATCTTCCCTCCAGCACTAACATTCTGTGTTTCTTTGATTTTACATCAAAATGGTGTCTTCTTAATCGGCTCTCTGCTGCTTCCTTTCTGAGCTCATTTTTCTTCCCGTTGCAGAAGCAGGCATGAGTTTCCAATCACCTGCAGCACAGAGCTGCCTAATCTTTGCTGCTAATCAGCAGACAAAAACACACCCTGGGTGTCAGATCTGGAACCAGATTCTTTCCAAGATAGTTAGAAAAAAATTGTCTTTGTAAGTGGCTAATTGAAAAACTTTGAACATTAAAATTACTAAGTATTGGTATTATTGTGACTTACTCATTATCAAAAGTCAGTTGCACACCATGTAGCTCCGGACTTCTGCTTGGAATGGAATACAGATTCAATGTGTATACCCAACTGGAAATGTACAAACTGGTGTATACACACACCTCCCCTCTGCATTGTATATGTATCTGTACACACAACGCTCAGATATTCACACCATAGAGGTACAGGGTTCGTACTTCCCAGCTCTGATTGTTTTCAGCTCATGAACACATGGCCCTGCCAGGGAGAGTCCGGATCACCGAACACCATTTTTCTCAGTGTCTGGAACCTCAAATTAATATCTTAGAACTTAATTCTGTGGGCTGAATACAGACTGCTACATAAATTCTGATAATCCTCAGAGGGCTTTGAACAATCCTCAGTTCATTAGCCTTAGTGTGAAATATATGGAATTCTTTGGAAGAGCAGATTTGGGTGATGGAGATATGAGAGGGAGAGAGAGCAAAATGGCCTTAGAATTCTGAATGTAGGAAAGAGGGACCAGGGAAGATTGGAGGAGGGGGAGGAAGAAAGACATGGGGAGCAGGGGAGAGAGAGAGAGGATAGGTTAAAGGTGGGCTACATTTATTTCTGGGGTATTAATATCATTGGGCAGGACTCTATAAATTGACTCTTAAATTGAATTATTTTATCCTCTCTGGACAGAGGGAAAATAGTTTAATTTTACTTGTTTTTGTAAGAAGTAACACATGCATATGGTTCTAAATCTAAAAGGTGCAAAGCAGGCATTCAGAGAACAGGTACATTTATGTCTTTGTTCCCCAACCCCCAAGTTCTTCTTGGAGGCCAAGAGTATAAACAGTTCTTGTTCTAGGTGCTTCAAAATATATTTGCATATGATAACACAGTATAATATATCTTGACACTTACCCACATCAGTCTATATAGAACTGCCCAATTCATTTTGACAGCTTTATAGTATTCTGTTGTATGGATATCCTATAATCTATGTAGTCTCCTGTTAAAGAACAATGCGGTTGTTTCCAATTGTTTAACCATTATGAACAATACTGTAGTATATTCATGTTTTTATTGGTAGGTCAAGTTGCTAGGATTCACAATTCCTAGATCACCTTTCACAGTTGTTGTTGTTAGGTGCTGTCGAGTCGGTATCCAACTCATAGCGACCCTCATAAGGTTTTCAATGGCTGAGTGCTTCGGGATTGCCTTGGGAGTGGATTGCCAGGTCCTTCTCCCATTTTTGTGGTGCTGGGAATTGAACTCGGGACCTCAGAGACTGCAGCACAGCGCTCTACCCACTGAGCTAAATCCCAGCCCACCTTTCACAGAGTACAATGCAAATAGTGTTCCTTAGAGTTGAACAATGCACTGGTCTCTTATGGCATGCCAAACATGAGTGATTATACTTGTAGGGAAAATACCAGAAGGTGCATATGCAGTATTTTTCACTTAAATGAGAGAATTTTAATACTTGATTGCTAGGCTCACTTTTAATATGGTATTATCCTCAGAGTGCCTTCTAGTTGCTCACTATTTCTTGTAAAGGTCTATGCCCAAAAGTCACCATAATATTCTAGATTTACATGACTTCTTCCAATCAGTGAAGAATACAACTTTTTCTTCTCTGTTTTGGACCTGCACTTTTATGAATGTGTGTTAAGATTGTATTTGTTTGTTGGCAGCTCCATTCCATTCTTGGCTCATTTTGAGATTACTGTCATCTCAAATCTCTAGGTGTTCTCTCAGATAAGTGACCATTAAACCATATTGCTTACCTTATAAGTAGAATTTTTATAGTCTAAAAGCAAGCTTTTGGTTTATCTATGTTAAACTTTGGGGCTGGCATTTAGCTCAGTTGGTAGAGCGCTGCGCTGCAGTCTCTGAGGGTCCGAGTTCAATTCCCAGCACTGCAAAAAAAAAAAAAAAAAAAGAGAAGGGAGAAGGACCTGGCAATCCACTCTCAAGGCAATCCCGAAACAGTGTGCCATTGAAAACCCTACGAGGGTCTCTATGAGACTTGAGGGCACCTAACAACAACAACAATGTTAAAATTTATTTTGTAGTTTCAGGCCTCAAGTCTCTACTAGGCTGCGGACCTATCTCTACATCGTCCTTTTGCCATTAATATTTCATTTTTCTCTACATATTTTCCATTACCCACTCATAGTGAATTTAAATGCCGTGGCTATAGGTATTGACACAGAAAGATTTAGAAAGTCCCCATTGCTATAGCTTATCAAATATAGCAGTTGTTGGAGACTTGAAGAAAAAGGACCAGATAGGTGTATAAAAAGAGTTCAGTCATAAGGAGAAGGAAGGGAGGTAAGAAGGAGAGAAGGAGAGAGAAAAAGAGAGGAGGAGAGAAGAGAAGAGGAGATGAATTCTAACTAGTGGGAAAAATTTTTCTAAAGATCTCAGTTCTAGGAATAATTATTCTTCTCTTGACCAATTAATTTGTGTATAGCTCTTATGGGCACTGTATAAATACACCTGGTTTTCTTATTTGTTTTGGCTGCTAGGAAGTCCAAAGGCAAATTTGTAATGCACTTTTAATGTACAGGACACAGTTTATATTTTGTGTACCTGTCTTACTCTTGACATCTTTTTATGTTCCTGTCAATTTATCCTATACTCTTATTTTCTAGATCATTTTGAAAAATCATGTGTAAAAATGTGTGATTTGCCTTAAATTCTTGTTTGGAAAGAGATTGTATAAACCAACAGGCAGGCAAATAAAATTTCAGCATGACAAATTAAAAAAAATGTTATAGGCATTCATACTTTGGTCTGACAACAATAAGTATAGGGAAAAAGAACTGAGAGGAATAAAAATTATACACTTGTAAGCCAGGCGAGGTAGCACACTCCTCAGCGACGCGAGAGGCTGAGACAGCAGGATCATGAGTTTAAGGCCAGAGGCTGCCTGAGCAAATTTGCAAGACCATGCATCAAAATACAAAATTAAAATACAGGCTGGGGGTGAAGCCCAGTGGTAGAGCACTTTCGAAGTATGTGTGAGAACCTGTGTTCAGCTTCCAAATACCAGGGAGCAAAATTACATGCTTGTAACTAACAGCTTTGGAATCATTGAAGATAAGCTCTCAAGGATTGGGATTTGAAATCATACAGTCTCGTGTAATTCACTATATAAACTAAAATACAATGGCATAAATGAAGTTCTCAATCTAAAATACTTTTGAGACTCTGGAAGATAAAATAAATAAAGGAACAAGAGAATAGGAATAGTAGAGGCAGTAAGAACTCGAAAAAGCCTGACTCACTTGAGAAATGTGCTATTGAGCAATCCAAATGTGCTATTGAGCAAAACCCTCAGAGACCCATCAGTTACCAGTCTAAAACCTCTGAACCATTTTTTTCTTCAATTTTATAAAACCAAAATAAAATATTTTGTCAAAATCCTCACAAAACAGGGAGAAATCTTAAGCTAAAAAGTTAAACTTCCTTTCCTTTCTCAGGATATTGGTTGCCTAGTTATAAGTTGAAGTCTTCCTGGGCAACAGGGCTGCATCTCTCAGTCTTGTTTGGCCATGTGGAATGTCTTCTGGTGCTACTGGACCACAATGCTACCATCAACTGTAGACCCAACGGGAAAACGCCTCTCCACGTGGCTTGTGAAATGGCCAACCTGGACTGTGTGAAGATCCTCTGTGACCGTGGAGCGAAGCTCAACTGCTACTCCATGAGTGGACACACCGCCTTGCACTTCTGTACAACGCCAAGCTCCATTCTCTGTGCTAAGCAGTTGGTGTGGAGAGGTAAGACTTGCTGGGTGGCTGACATTGGTGTCTACTTACACACTTTGTTTTTTTTTGGTACTGGTGGTTAAACTCAGGGTCTCACACATGCTAGGCAACTTCTCTACCCCTGAGCTGCACCATATCCACTTTTGAAACAGGAGCTCATTAAGTTGTGCAGGCTGTCTCTGACCTTAAACTTTAGATCTTCCTGCCACAGCCTTCCAAGCTGCTGAGGCCATAGGCATGCACCACTGCATCCAGTGTGGTTTTGAGACTTGATCATCTTCTCTTACCTCAGGCAATATGTTGTTGTTGTTAGGTGCCATTGAGTCAGTATTGGACTCATAGGGACCCTACTTACAACAGGAGAAGCACTTTGGCAGTGCTTCTCTGCTGTTCATAGGATTTTCAATGGCAGATGGATTTTTGGGAGTGGGTTGCCAGGTCCTTCTCCCAAGCCTACAACACCTGGTGTTCCCAGGCAGTCTCCCATTCAAGTACTAACCAGGCCTGACCCTGCTTAGCTTCCTAGATCTGATGGGATTTGATGCCACAGGGCTATAGGCTGCAGGCTTTAGGCAATATAGTACGTAGATATCTCTGTTCCCTAAGCCTAGTTCAGGAGTTGCTAAGATTGATTATCTATCTATCTATCTATCTATCTATCTATCTATCTATCTATCTTTGGCTACATCAAGTAATAGCTTATTCCTATTTTTTCTTCTAGAAGTTTTATAATTTTAGGTTTTATTTTTAGGGCAAGATTCATTTTGAGTTAATTTTTGTGTATGGTATGAGATATGTGTTGAAGTTCACCCGTTTTATAATGTTGTCCAATTGTTATAGCACCGTTTCTTGAAAAAACTATTTTTTCACAACTGAAGTTTCTTGGTGTCTTTATCAAAAATCAATTAGCCATATATGTATGGGTTTATTTCTGAACTGTAGCCTATTCTATTGATCTATATATCTATTTTTCCTTTTTTTGCTAGTGCTCCACTAACTTGATTGCTATAGCTTTATATTAAGTCAGGTAGAACAAGTCCTTCAAGTTGGTTTTAAATATGAGAAGTTTCAGATCTCTTTGAGACTTCACAGAAGTTAAGTCAAGATCACTTTTGGTATAAAAGTATGGATTTCAAAAGAGAGCTCCAGGTTGGGCCCTGTAGCACACACCTGTAATCCCAGGTGACTTGGGAGGCTGAGGCACAAGGATTGCGAGTTTGAGGCCAGAGACAACCTGAGTCACTTAGTGAGATTCTGTCTCAAAATAAAAAATAAAAATACAAGTGGGGTGTGCAGCCCAGTGGTAAAGCGCTTGCCTAGTGTGTGTGAGGCCCTGGGTTTAACCTCCCAGTCCTGAGAAAAATAAAAATAAAAATAAAAAAGCTCTGAGCTAGAACTGTAACTTTCAGGATTCTTGGCTCATACATTGCATTTTTGTTTGTTTGTTTGCTTGTTTTCTGGGTTTTTGATACAGAATCTCACTGTGTAGCCCAGGCTGGCCACCAATTCATGATCCTCCTCCCTGAACCTCAGAAGTACTGAGATTCCTGTTGTTGGGCAACACAGCCAGCCTTATAGGTTGCATTTGAAGCAAGGAAGTCAGTGAAATCACCAGGAGAAAGAGTAGATACAGTGGTTGTATTGGCATATGCCTGTAATCCCAGTACTCTGAGGGTAATGGAGCAGGATCATTAGATGGAGACCACTCTTAGCTACATAATGAGACTAGCTCAAAAACTATATTTACATCTGTATCTCTATCTCTATCTATCTATCTATCTATCTACCTATCCATCTATCTATCTAAATGAACCTAAGTGAATATTTGGGCTTAGAAGGATAGGGTTGTTGTTGTTATTGTTAGGTACCGCTGTGTTGGTGTCTGACTCATAGAGACCCTACGTACAACAGATGGAACACTATTGTCAGCGCTTCTCTGCTATTCATAGGGTTTTCAATGGCTGATTGTTTTTTGGGAGTGGGCTTCCAGGTCCTTTTCCCAAGCCTACAGCACCTGGTGTTCCCAGGCAGTCTCCCATCCAAGTACTTACCAGGTCCGACCCTGCTTAGCTTCTGAGATCTGATGGGATCAGACACCACAGTGGTATGGCTGCAGGCCAGAAGGATAGAGACAAACCAGTAAAAAAAGAGTGAGATGATCTGTTAAGAGAAGTTTTAGAAATCTAAGCATATTTTTGGCAACACAGGGACTAAGGAAGAGGTGAGTTTAAGAAGCAGAGAACGGCCAGCCGTATGGATAGAGATGGAGTTTTAGTGAGATATTCCTTGAATTAGGTGACAGAATCATCAGCAGCTCAGTACTGCTTTTTATTAGGTGACAGAATCATCGTATTCATACAAACATTAAAAATGATGTTGTAAAAGAATGTTCATTGACATTGTCAGGTTTTCAAACATCTTTTATAGGAGAGTCTGAAAGGTATATATTTTTCTAAAAATTATATATGACTGTATTAAAAATAATATCTAAATTATCAGTCAAGTTTGATATCATAGTAAGGTTTAACAGTACCTAAGTAATTTTAGCAGTCAAGATATCAAAAGTTGCATTGTATTGAGAAAAGCTGTTGCAAAAGACCGCTTTAAAGTATTGAAAATAAAGATGTCACATTGAAGATGATGGTACACCTGGCTCATACCATATTTTCAGTCACATCATATGGTTGTGAAAGCTGGACATTGAGTAAGGGAGACAGGAGAAGAATTGATGCTTTTGAATTATGGTACTGAAGACAAATATTGAATATACCATGGATTGCCAAAAGAACCAACAGGTTTATCCTAGAAGAAATGTAACCAGAGTGCTCCTTGGAAGCAAGGATGGCTAGACTGCATCTCACATATTTTGGTCATGTTGTCAGGAAGGACCAGTCCCTAGAGAAGGACATCATATTTGGGAGAGTGGCAGGTCAACTAAAAAAAAAAAAAAAAAGGAAAACCCTTCACTAGATGGATTGACACAGTGTCTGCAACATTGGGCTTAAACATAAAAAGGATCATGTTCCTGGCATAGAATTGGGGAATATTTCATTTGGTTGTACATAGGGTCGCTATGGGTCAGCCCTAACTCCACAGCACCTAACAACAACAACAACAACAACAACAAAGTAATTTCTAGAAGAAAAATCTATTAAGAGCCTTATTTCTAAGGTAATACTTTCTTGTTTTAAAGATGGTTTTGGTGAAATGATGTAGAAGGTGGATTAGAATGGTGTAAGGTGTGCATGGGTTGTTAGAAGTCAGAGGAGATACCCATAGGCAATTATTCAGAGAAATCTGGCTGCAAAAGTGAGCCTCAGAAAACCTTGATGGTGGAGGAGAATGGGAGAGGTCAAGAGAGTACTGTCTGCAGTTGAAGATAAAAGGGACTGCATGTATGTCAAGGGAAATGATTCGTATAAAGAAAATAGTTAAAGATGTATGTGTCAAAACATAACAATCTTCAGGAAGTTGAGATGGTATGAAATCCAGAGACTTTGGCACATTTCCTCATTTTTAACAGTGGGCCACACTCAAAGATGGTTTTCAGTGCCAGAGCTTTTATAGATTTGGTGTTGGTAAAACGAGGGAGTTCATCTCTGATGGACTCTTTCTCCCTCAACAATGTCTGAGGCAGAGTCATCAGCCAGGAAGGGGAGGAGAGCAGAAAGGGTGGACATTTTGATGGAAGTGGAGAAGGAATGGAAAGGTCCTGGGGAAAGAATGGGAGAACAAGTTTACTCCAGAGTGTGGTAAGAGTAGTTTTATTTTTATTAATATTTTAATTAGTTTAACATTTAAACTTTTATTTTTTAAAAGTTAGAAGGTTAAGAAATTATATATTTATTTAATAATTAACTTTTCATTTTTAAGCCATTTGTGTGTGTGTGTGTGTGTGTGTGTGTGTGTGTGTGTTGAGAACATGTACGATCAACTCTCAGCAACTCCCAGGTACACAGCACAGTCTTACGGACCACAGCCATCCTGCTATATGTTGTTGTTTGTTGTTGTTAGGTGCCGTTGAGTCATGTCTGACTCATAGCAACCCTCATCGGGTTTTCAATGGCAGATTGTTTCGAGATTGCCTGGGGAGTGGGTTGCCACATCCTTCTCCCATTTTTGTGGGGCTGGGAATCAAACTCGGGACCTCAGAGACTGCAGAGCGGTGCTCTACCAACTGAGCTAAATCCCAGCTCCTGCTATATGTTAGGTCTCAGGAATTTATCCATCCTGCATTGCTGAAACTTTCCTTTATATGCGGCTCCTCTTCCTTTGACTTTGTGGAGCACAAACTATAGTTTTCCCAGGAGGCACAGTTATTTCTTGTCTCTTTTTTCTTTCCTTTGAGACAGGGTCTTCCTAGGTTGGCCCTGAACTCACTGTCCTCCAGCCTCAGCTTCCTGAGAAAGCTCTAGAATTACAGGTATGTACACTGCACCTCGCTCTCCCCATCTGCTTTATATCTGTCAGTGTGTGTGGGGTGGGGAGGGCAACATGAGTGGAGAGTAGGGGAGCTCAGCACTGCTCCCTGTAGGCCCCCACTCATGAATTAGGCTCATCAACACTAAGAAGAAAGAATGAAGGCCCATGAAAGATTGCCTTGGCTTTAGAGCCATGGTATCAATGGCTGAATCCATGAAGAATAGACAGAAAAATTAAAGGAAGCAAAAACTTTCAACTTTTGTGTAGCAAACATCATAAAATTAAAAGGTACTCATACAAGTGGGGAATGTATCTGAGACTACATGCAAACAAAGAAAAGAAGAAAAGGAAACAAAGAAGAGAAAAAGCGGAAAAAAACAAAGAATAAGGAGAGGAAGAGAGAACAATAGTATCAAAGATAGGAATGGATATTTCAGAAGCAATCATATAGACAACAAATAAAGATATTACATAATGATCACCTTCTTGGCAATCTGTAAAATATCAAGTAATAGTTTTATGTTTAGTTAGTTGAGCACGTTAACAAGGATACAGGAGATGATAAGGCACACACAAACATAACAGATAGTGCTCTAACTACTCATATATTCTTTTTAAAAAATTAAAAAAAAATTTCTTTGTGGTGCTTCGGAGTTGAACCCAAGGCTTCACACATGCTTTGCAGATGCTCCACTACTGGGATGCACTCCCAGCCCATTTTTAAATTTTTTTGTTTTGAGACAGGGTCTCACTGTATTATGCAGGCTGCCTCTGGCCTCAAATTCCTGATCGTCCTGCCTCAGTCTCCTGAGTCATGGGGATTACAGGCACGTGTCTCCATGTCTGGGTCTCATATACTCTTAATGGAAGGGAAATGAGTACAAGCTGGAGAGCATTTTGACAACACTTGTCAAAACCTTAAAATGTCTTTTAATTCAGGAATTATACTTCTGGGACTAGGGACTAATTCTAGGCAAGAGGAGTTTTTGAACCAGGGCTTTTATTTATTCTGGTTCTCAAATTCAGGCTTTAGATGGTCCCTTCAAACTAGGTTACACAAAGAGTCAAAGAGCTGAGGAAAAGGCAAGCAAAAAAACATTTATCATGAATTTAGGATTATACTTGGCCACCCAATCTGAAGTACTCTAAAAATTAGGGGACTTTCTCCTAGTTCTAGAAATCTTCAGAATAGTGCATATATTTTATTTTACATTTTTTGCATTAGAAGTTTTTATTAAAGAAATTTAAAATATACCACAATTTAAAGTCTACACATTTATGGTTTTCATTTTTTAAACATATCAACAGTTTTCTAAAAATATTTTATTTTCTTGC
Source organism: Pedetes capensis (assembly GCA_007922755.1). Lineage (NCBI taxonomy): Eukaryota > Metazoa > Chordata > Mammalia > Rodentia > Pedetidae > Pedetes > Pedetes capensis. Next base: position 261,372 of record VMDO01000424.1, on the reverse strand, counting down.
CCTCAGAGAGTCATTCATATTACTGAAAAATTGAGAAATATTTTTATATCTAATAGAAAATCTTAAGTTGTGCCAACATCCATGCCATGCAAACATTAAAATGATGTTGTAAAAGAATGTTCATTGACGTGGATGGGTCTTTAAAAGTCTTTTATAGGAGAGCATGAAGGGCATATATTTATTTTTCTAAAAATTACATATGACACCATATGTCAGAAAATAATATCTAATTATCTGTCAAGTTTGATATCATAGTGAATATTTAATGACACTCAAGTCATTTGAAAAAGGCAAATCTACTACTTAGATCCTTAGTTCTAGGGTAATAATTTTTTGTTATAAAACACAGTACTTGGCAAATAGGAATCAATAGGAAAACAAAATTGTGAATCAGATAATTGGGGAAATTTTCTCCCATCTAGTGGATGGAAAAATAGAAGGAGAAGAGAAGTGCTTGCAGGTTAGATTTCTAGGCTGAAAACTGTGGAACTCTGTGAGTGTCTTGTATTACTTCCTTTGCATTTGTATGTATTTAGCCTCTTGGGCTGCACTTGGCACATAGAAAGTATGTGGAGTATGTGGTTTCTGACTGATCAGAGGACGGCTGTGGGAGCCCGGCGTGCCTGGATGGGGCCCTCTACCATCTGATTTATGGAAACTGTATGTTTGTGGTTAATGAAATGCTGCTCTTGGTCAGTTTTACCTTTCCTGTCTCTAGGGATATAGCTGAAGGCTGAATTCTCTCTCTCTGGGATTATGTTGTAGGCACTTTGGGAGAGAAGTCACATACATCACTTTGTGGCTGGACAGAGGGAATTGAGACAGCACACAGACAAGGAAAATAAGTCAAGCTAACATTAAACCCTCAACCAGAGAAGTCCATTAGAGGAAGAACCAATACCATGGCAACTGAAAACTGATGTAATTTCATTTGCTTTTTAATGGGCTCTTTGTGGAAAAGTGCTCTTTGTGGAAAAGGCTAATTGAGTCCAAAAAATTGCATGCAATTTTCTTTTAAAGGATTTTCCCCTGTTTTTTCAGTTTTGCAGAGCCTGCTTTGTCCCCATGCTGGATTTTTTCTGCTATTTTTCTATTTGCCTTTCTACTTAATGTTCCCATCTTCTGGCCTTTGTTTCCTTTGGTATTAGTATAATGGTGTGCATCAGTTGAGAGGGCTTATTTACCTCAGCAAAAGCGTCCTCTCCTTGCATCCTGCATTTCTCTACGAATAAAGAGACTCAGGTCAGGTTTGGCTGGCTGCTAAGCAGCATATTATTTCTACCTATTCCCTCTCGTAAGAGGAAAATGAAAGCTGCTTGCTGTACTCTGCATGAAGCAAATCCTGCCAGTAGGAGGAAAATTTGTTACTGCAGGAAAGCCATAAAAATTCAAATGTTTTCCAGCAGAATGTAGCATGAGGGCAATGTAAAGAAGACTGTGCCTTTTCAAAGTCTGTCCTCTGCTACTTAGTGTGACAATGACACAGTTCTCTCGCATGTTAGGAAATTCCCTGATCAATGAAGCGGAACATAAGACAAGATGTCACTGGCCTTGGTTTAAATCAAGAAATAGATATGGCTGCTGGACAGACATCTCCCGCACCTCCCCATCGTCTTCTCTTTCCATCCCTTGTGTTATATGTTGTAATAGGGCAAATCTGACCATCTTGGTCTTTGCAAGCTATACTGAAGATTTTTGCCATCTCTGTTGTATTTGTTAGGACAAGTGGGGCAATTCAACCTTAATTTTGTTTCTAGTTGATGTTACTCATTAAAATTAATTTTAAAGGAAACTTTCTATCACTATGAAAAGAAAAATTCAAAACAAAAAATCTCTTGCCAGACATAGAAAAAACAGTAACAGTAAATTACAGACAACAGAATTCTTGACCTCTACCTGCTCAGCCAGGGACCTTCTTCCCTCAGATGGCAGAGAATGTCTCTACAAAGCCTGCCTTCTGGTCACTGCTTTTTCTAGAAGCTTATCCTCCTCTGAAAGGAGAACTTACAAGGTGTTTGCAGGCCATATCTTACTCCCACCCAGACAGCAGCTACTCTAGCCCTATAAAGAGTGTCCCATGTAAGAAATCATTCCACACTTTGCAAAAACACAGCCTTAAACAGTGCTGTGTAAAGTTGATGGTGTACGTAATGGTGGAATTTTCAAAGTATCCCCTTCAGAATCAGGACTGAAGCAAGTTTGCTGCTCTTACCACATTTCTCCAGCCATGTCCTGGAGGTCCTTGTCTGCACAAAGAAAAAACAGAAATAAATAATGTATGATAATTGGAAAGAAGGAAGCAAAACAGCCATTTTTTTCTCATGTGTCTACATGGAAAATTAAAGAAAATCTATCATCAAATGATTAGAATTAGTAATTGAATTTAGCAGACATATTGCATCTAAGATAAATATACAAAAATCAATTGTATTTCTATATACCAGAAACAAGCAGTTAGAAGTGAAGGTATGAGAAAAAGATGTATTTATCATATCACATGAAATTTAAAGGACCTAGGAAATGTATGCAATTAAAGAAGTGGAAGAAGTATAAAATTGTTTGAAAGATGTTAAAAAGATGGCATATTCTAAGTTTAGTATATAACATGCAGTATTCAATTATTCTGTCCTCAAATGCAACTACTTTTACTTCTTTAATCTGATTAGTCTGATGTTTAGCTATCTATTGCCAAATAAATGCCATTTATTTATGCATAAAAATGGAAAAGATCTAATAGCAATAAAAACAGTTTTGTGATAATCCATAGATTGGATGTAGTGGAAGATGAGGACTTGGTTCCTTTCCCTCCATCTGTGGCTCCCAACCCCATAAGGACTTTTCCCATCCTCCAGTCTCACAATATAGTTACACTATAACCACGAGGCTTGTAGCAAACTGGAATAACTAGGTTAACAATGCCTTGTATTGCCTATTGTGAATTGTTTTATTTTATGTTATTAATTTTTGCTTATGAGTTTTCTGTGCACTCATTTATATTTTAAGTTCAAACTTTTTGCAAACAATTTTAATTTTTTTGAACTATTAAACTCTATGGGTATTTTATCAATTTCATTTTCTTGAAAATGTCCCTTCTAGAGTCTTCTGACTTGCTTCAATCAGGTCCAGCTTGATGCGTGTCTGGGGTACTACTGTCACTCTGGGATGCTTGTTCCCTGTCACCCTGAAGATGCCCTTTTCCTCTCCCTTATGATAGATTTCCTCTTTCTTGGACCCCAGATCTTCTTAAATCTTGCTTTGTTGCCTGTTTGGGTTGAATATATCCTCTAGATTTGTGAGACAGGGTGCATGAGACCATATATGTCTCTCTCCTCCATGCATTTATTCTAGCCTGATTTGCATAGAAGTCTAGATTCATAATTATTTTCCTCTGACATGACAAAGGCATTTTTTTCATTGCTTCTAGTTTCCAGTACTGCAGCCAGAAAATAGGAAGCCATTTTATTTCCTTAACCCTTATAGGTGACTTATTATACCCCTTTCTGGGGGATTTAGAATTTTCTTTTTATCTTTGATGTTCTTAAATTCCACAAAGATCTGCTTTAGTTGGTTTATTTTTATCCATTGTCCTGAGCCCTTAACTCCTCCAAATGGTTGTCTATCAGTTTTGAGAAAGGTTCCTTAATTTTTTCCTGCAAGAATTCTTTCCTTCTGTTTTCTGTATGCTCTCATCCTCAAATTGGCATTATTTGAATATTAGCTTTCCTGGACTGTTCCTCTAATTGCCTTATACTGATTTTCCTGTTTTACATTCCTTTATTTTTGTGCTCTTCTTTCTGAGAGACTTAACTCAGATTTTTATTTCTCTGTTTTTCTTGTCTTTATCTATCACATTAGAGGCTTTCTTACATTTTATTTATTTATTTTTTATAATCCTTGGCTGTCTGCCTGTGTTTAAGATTGAATGATTAAAATGTAGGTAATGTTCATTCATTATTAGCTTCACTCTAGGGGATTTGGCTAGATCTTTGATCTGAGGATTTTTTTTTTTTCTGTGCTAGGGATTGAACGTATAGCCTTGTGCATGCTAGGCAGGTGCTCTACCACTGAGCTACATCCCTAACCTTTAGTCTGAGGAATCTTTGACATAGAATCTTTCAATTTGTTTTCTTTAAGACTAGTCAGATTCTTCAAAGAAAATCTAACTTGCTTTTTCCTGAAGGTTTCCAGGCCTAATTGCAAGTGTCCTAGGTATTGAGTTTAAGGGAAAAAACTGGTAATGCAATTAGTATAAATGCTGTCTAAAATGCTCTGCCCTCTCCTCTTTGCTAAACTAAAATCTACTCCTAGGTAATGCCTGAACTCAGACTTCACTTTTGATCATTTTTCCTTACATCATTTAAACTACATATTATGTTCCATATTCGGATACTGCATTATAGCTTTCTTTTGTGGCACTTATATTTTATTTATTCCTTTGATTAGTGTTTACCTGTAAATTTCATGAGAGCAGAGGCTATTCAGCATAGCCAAGTGCACAGCAGGTTTTGGGCTGTAGATTGTTGAAAATGTATTGAATGTTCAGTTGAGAACAAGTACTAACACTAAGGAGGACAGTGTGGCTAAATCAAACCAATTCCATCACCATGACTGGAAAAATCATGCCCAGTTTTTTGTCTGTTGCACTTGTTGCCTTTTTTACATATCAAGAGAGCATGCCAGGGAGATTGAAGCAGAAGAACTGTGAGTTCAAGGCCACCCTGGGCTCCATATCGAGACACTGTCCCCCTGTGCGCCAAAAAAGTACGTCTGTGAGGAGGGACCAGTCAGAATTGCTCAGTACTACTGAGAGATCCAGTAAGTTGAGAATTAAAACTTTTCCATTGGATTTAGTGGCATGGATAGAATTGGAGATTATAACAGTCAGTTGAGTGATCAATGGAGAAATCAGAATGGAAGGGATTGGTAGCTAAGATGAACTTGTTTGTGAGTGTGAACAAACCTTTTTTTTTTTTTTTAAGTAACATGAAGAGGAGCTGAGTAGAGGAAGAGAGAAATAAGGTTGAGGTTTTCTTTTTCCTTTTTAGTTGACACTAAAATGAATGTTAAAAAACTGAGGAAAATCCACTCCAGTGGAGGGTGAAGGGTTGAAGACAGAGGAGAGAGGAGGGATAATTTATGGTGTGAGGATTCTGAGAAGTTTGGGAAGTGAGATCCAGAGCAAAGTGAAGAATTGGCTCTAGAGAAAAGGTCCCTGGTTCTGTTATAGCCAGGGATGAAAGGAGAGAGAATGAGGGTTGATGTATGAAGTAGTAAGGCTTTGAGGAAGTTTCTCTTTGAAGGATATTTTCTACGTAAAGCAAGAAGTGAGATTTGAGAAGGAAAAGGATTAAAGACTTGAAGAAATAAAGTGGCTTGAAATAATCATTACAGGGCATGAGAGAGTAAGTTAGGAAGAGAAATCCTGGATTGCTGAACAGTGTGACGGGCCCAACTGAGTTTTCACTTTTGACTTTGTGATGGCGCCAGTCTTGTAGAGGTGGTACCACATCTGTAGTGTCGTTCCTGGCACATGGAACCCAGTTGCTTGGGTGTGAGCACTGAAATCATAGATAATTGGGTTCCATCGGGATTAGGGTCACTCATAGCACAAGTGGGTGCTATGAAGCCATTGAAGGAGTTTAAGATTTTGGCAGTAGTTTTTGAAATGATGGGATATGAAACTCGCTGGATGGGGAGGGAGGGATGAAAGTGAGGAAGATCAATGGACAAAGAGAACACAGAGAAGCATTTTGTGTGTGAATTCCCAGAATGATTATAGTGGGCATTAAGCAAGCAAGATACCAAAATAGAAGGTTACAACCAGAGAATCAGATGTGTGAATTAGTGATTTTTGGAGACTGATCAGTTTCAGGTAGTGACTCAGTCCAGGTATGGATGAGCACCACCAAGTCATAGGGGAAGTGAAAGCCGTTGAAGAGAATAAGAACCAGAAAGTGAGAGACCTGGGTTATTGGGTGGGTCACCCATGTGCTTGGTAGACACCCATAAGAATGGCAGGGATTTCTGTGCAGAGAATAATGTGGTCATGTATGTCTTCAGACGCTGACAGGGAGATAAATATATTCAAGAAGGAGGTTAGGTGGTATAGCTGAAAAAGCAGCTAAAGAAGCAAGGATATTCTTTTTATTTATTTTTCCAAGGGTATCAGGAAGTAATGGGAAGCAGCAATGGGGAGTCACATATATAAAAAAGAACACCCTGCTATATACTATAGACCAGAGTTAAGCATCCTGCATCCGTTGTTTGAGCTTGGAACAGAGCAAGGCTAGTTTGGTTTCCATGGTGACCAACGCCATGTCTCTGGGCTCATTAATCCTGTGTTCCAAACTAAGCACTTAGCAATAGCTTCTGAATAAATGCAACAAAGCTCTGCATACTGAAAAGGGCACATTCATGTTAAGCAGGGGAAAAAGGTTTTCAATTTCATTCATTAAACTTGAGTAAATAATTTAATATCTTTGTGCACCAGTCCTCCAAGCTAATGAATAAGGATAAATGCTTAATGGAAAATCTAGCTTAATAAAGTTAACAGCATCGGCTTTACATATAAAGGAAATTGATGTTGCCAGTATATATGCATATGAAGGGGAAAATGGAAGGGAAAATAACATATATTAAGCATCTACGATGTGGGTATGTCAGGTACTTTAAAATAAAATGTCTCCTTTAATCCTTGCAACAACCATGCGAGATGCACATTATTCCCCTCATTTTATAGATGAGGAATCAGAAATACAGAGAAGTTAAATAAGGACTCAGTTCACATAGTTTGTCCAGTGGAGCAATCTCAATTCTGTCAGGTTGGAGTTGATGCTGATGCCACTGTGTCTCACTGGAAATTGTACACTGTTTATTTACCCTTCTGAGACATTTGGTTGATTGAAAAACTAGAAGAAAAGTTTGGGCTAAGGTGACACCAGGTATGAGAGAAGCGTAAATATTGTATCAAAGTTCCATTGGCTTGAAAAAATTCACTACCATGAGATGTTTTAAAGTGGTTTTATTTAAAGAACATAGAAGGCAGCTGTGCGTTGTACAAGTGTGTTTAATTAAAAGGCATGAAAACCAGTGGATGCTTCTTTCTGAACGTGTCCCCCCAAGCATCATTTATTCTCACTCTGTCATTTCCTAGCTGAAGGAAGATTGGGAGTTGTAAAGTAGACTCTCAGCACTGAGGCTGACTGTTTCTGTTTAAGTAGGATAATGCCTTTGTTAGGGTTTTCTGCATTTGCTGCAATGAAGCAAATAAATGGAGATAAGTGATTGAAGGAGATATATTTAAAATCCATTCATCCATTTTCCTTAAAATTAAACTCCTTAATTAAAAGCACCACTTTGATCAATTTCCAATTTCTGCCTCCAACACTGAGCTATTTCGAGGTGTGAAATAATAGAAACAACCAGTTGCAAGTTGCTAAGCCTGGTGCTTAGCAGTTTTGTTTTGTTTTGTTTCCACCTAACCGCTAATTGTTTTGGTCTCACCCCTAAGAATATTTTGATTTTTCAAATTTAAGTCGCATAATGCCGTCTAGACTAATTTCGAAAATGTTTCCACAGGGAAAGCAGTAATCACAGCTTTTCCTCCCTGCTATTAAGATTTTAGATTCCCTTCTCTGACTGGCTCTTTTGACTTTAAGTTCTCCTATCAAAAGCCAGATGTGACTTGTGTTCTGAGTTTCCAGCTTGCGTGTGCTGTCTTTGTTTTATAGCTAGAAGCATCTGAAACCAGAAATTAAAGAGGGACATTTCCTTGGGCCTCTACTACTTGTTTTCCTATCAGCACTTCTCTGTTTTTCTTGCTTAGAGGAACCTGGATCTTATTATCCCCTGAACATTTTAAACATTATTTAGCAAAAGATAACAGATTTTAAAATGGAAATGCAGTGTTTTGTTTGTAACCTCTGTATGTAATAACTTATGGGAAAAAATCTAAACAATTGTAGAAGGGGACTCCAGGGCCCTGCTCTGGTGATAGTCAAATCAAACAAGAGCCTGAGGCACTGACCACAGTTTTCCATAAAGCTAACCAAGAAAACACACCAATAGGGAAAACTTCAAAAGGACCCGAATTAGAGGCTGAGAAAACCAAGCATATGCCAGCTTCCTAAAGGTTCCTACTAATTAGGAAGCCAATGGAACAGAATAGGAGTGGACTCCTCCCTTTTCTGAGACAAAAACCTCTCCCTGGCAAACAAAAGAGGTATTAGCCAACCCCCACTGAGATCCACAGAGGGGCAGATTCTGCTGGGGGTCCACTGAAAGCAAATCCCTGGAGCACAGCATCCTTGGCTTTTGTTTGCTATGGACTTGGAAGTCTAACAGCCCTCAGAAACATTCTTCAATGAAAAGAGCCACACCAACCAAAGAACTGGCTTGGCAAAAGCAGGAAGCATGTTTACTTTCTGGAAGCAAAGTTGAATTAACCTGGGAGAGCGCTGGGGAAAGGGGCTGGACTTCATAAGTAATAGTAATAGTAATAAAGCTGGATGTGGTGGCGAAGGCCTGTATTTCCAGCACTTGGGAGGCTGAAGCAAGAGGACTGGCACGAGTTCAAAGCCAGCCTGGGCTATCTTTAAAAACCCAACCCACAAAGATCAACAATAACAGCAAACAGACAAAACCCAACCCAAACCAAGTCAACAAAAACCCTAATAACTACCAGATATGGCAATTTTGTTATTTTATTATTTTGGAGTACTGGGGGATTGAATCCAGGGCGTCACACATACTAGGCAAGTGCTCTACCACGGAGCTGCACCCCTAGCCCCCTTTTTTGTTTTTTATTTTGATACAGGGTCTCGCTAAATTGCACAGGCACCTCTGGCCTCATATTCACGATCCTTCTGCCTCAGCCTCCAGAGTTGCTGGAATTATACACGTGTGTCATGGCACCTGGTCAGATTTGGCATTTCTGGTGCACACTTGGCATTTTATCCATGCTTTCATGGATTCACAACTAGTCTGTGAGTTTAATATTACTATCTCCATCCATTTGAAGATTAAAACACCCAGTTTAAGACAAATTGCTTAAATAGCAAAACCAGATTTTGACTACTATAGATAGATCTCATTGCAGGGTACCGATTTTGTCCACTAGGTGGTGCTGCCTGACCTTTGCTAGCCACAGTTGTGACTACCCTGGAACTTACTGTTGCCCTCATCAGGGCATCTTTGTCACCACTGTACACTTGACATGTCAAACAGTGAACGGTATCCTCTGCTTCTTCTGATGCAGGGAAAGCAAAGCTTGCTGTGTTCAGTAACCCTCCATCTTTCCCTATTGTTAGACCAGGGATGGCCAGGGGTATCAAACCCGCCTTGATGTGAAAAAGTGAGCTCAAGTATATTGCTTAGGAATGTAAGTTCTGGAGTAAGACTTGCTGGGTTCAAATCTATACTCTCCCAATCACTATATGTGTTACAGGACAAGATTTAACTCCCTTATATCTCAGCCCTCATGGGCTAAATGGGGACATTGTTAATAATTCAACTTGGCTCTAGGGAACCCCAGCAAGAGTTCATGGATCATATATAGCTTCCCTCATCCCATATTAGACCTGTGTGGCATCTTTTTTTCTGTCTAGAATTGCATTTCCCAAAGGCTACTGTATAAACACTGATTCTGGTCCTATTGTTATTAGGTGCCGTCGAGTTGGTATCCAACTCATAGCGACTCTACGTACAACAGATGGAACACTATTGTCAGTGGTTCTCTGCTATTCATAGGTTTTTCAATGGGTGATTGTTTTCAGGAGTGGGTTGCCAGGTCCTTCTCCCAAGCCTACAGTACCTGGTGTTCCCAGGTAGTCTCCCATCCAAGTACTAACTAGGCCTGAGTTCTCTGTTTAATTCCACCCAGAGTCTCTACCATACCCCAGGAGATAAGGGGCTGAGATAAAGGTAGGAATGCAAAGGGAGCTGGGGAACAATTTCCCTCTCCCATTCTAAATATCAGGCAGTCATATCTCTTGTTCCATCAGCTTGGAATGCAGACACTATCACATATAGGGAGGCCTAGGTACAACAGCTGCCATCCTCTACATACTGTATTAGCAGGAGGTCTTTCCCCAAGAACCCCCTTCCTGCGAAGAATCCCAACAAAGTCTTAAACTCGGTTCAAGGAATTGTAAGGCACTGGCTGTAGAAAGAACCCACGTGTTCCCTCTGGAGTAATAGACTTCCTCGTTCATTGTCAAGGACACTGGCTCCACCAGAGCTAGGCTTCATCTGTGTGGCTTTTGGTGCTCTTGCTGCTGTGGCTGCTACCACTGGAAAGGGGAGGTCATTGCCGCTTAACTAATTCCTTCTTGTGCCATTGTTTTCTGCTACCTTAATGCCGCATGTGTACTTCACTGTTTTGTGCCGTGTCTCACTCTTGTCCTGTCTCCAGGTAGCCAGGGCCATGTATTTCCTACCTGGGGCTCAGCCAGGCCTTCTTTTGCTCCAACATCAAAACAAACAGAATTTTGTCTGTGGATAGAGGAAGAAGTCCTTATTCACTTTCTCCAGATTTAACCCTACTCCTTTTCTTTTTTTAACTTCCTCAGTATTAGCTTCTTTCTCAATTGAATGACAATAATAGAATCCATTTTCAACAGCAAAAACACCATTCCAACTGTAAGATACGGTCTGCCTTCATGAGCCCAACAAGATTAGTGCAAAATAGTATAATAATGATACATTTTTCAAAGTCTGAACAATTCAGTCTTATCTATGGTTATTTTGCTAAATTTTAACCAGTGGTTTTTGGCATTAAAAAGATAAAAAAGTGAAATAAATACAAAGTAAGTGAGCTCAGTACCTGTGTCTTGGCGTTCACCAATAGCACATCTAGAAAGATATCTTTTCTTTAAGGTTCAGTAAGTTTAAAATAAACAAAATGATAAATAAACATAGGCTCTTCGAAAAACATCTGCTTCCCAGGGGATGAGAAGCAATATTGTGAGGAGCTAGCAGATAAGCTTTGATATGAAAAAGATTTGCTTCAGGAGACAGAGGGAAGTAGTTTGTGATATTTGCTTCCTGTTTTCAATATGGTTAAAATATAATACCGGTAGCTGTTACAAAAGAAACTTGGTATGAGAATAGGCAAGAGAAGTTTGCTGTGGGAATAGAGTTTGGTTTAATTAGCTTTTATGTTGTTGTTAGGTGCCATCAAGTCGGGTCCGACTGATAGCAACCCTATGTACAACAGTTGAAACACTCCCCAACACTGTGCCATGCCTGGCACTATTTTCAGTGCTTTGCTGCTTTTAATAGGGTTTTCAATGGCTGATTCTTTCAGGATTGCTCTGGGAGTGGTTTGCCACATCCTTCTCCCATTTTTGCATTGCTGGGGATTGAACCCAGGCATTGAACCCAGGGCCTCAGAGACTGCAGAGTGGCACTCTACCAACTGAGCTAAACCCCAGCAGCTATTCTTCTACTCCTTCACTGGCTTTTCTTCAGGCTATGTGCTGACCTGTTTCTCTTTTCTTCATTGAAGTGTTGGTGTGCCCTCACTAGTTTCTCCATCAAAACTCCATCCTGGCTGATCCCATCCAGCCTTATGGCTTCAAAGATCATTAAATGGTGTTCACTGCAGATGTGTAAGTTCAGTCCACCCACCTCCCCTGAACTCCCAGCCTATCCATCCCATTCTGTATTATTTTGGATGTTTAATAATCATCTCAAACTTATCACATCCAAAATGAAACTCCATTCCTGTCCCTACCTCTGTGCTCACCAGCTGCCCTGTCCCAGAACACCGTTCTGTTCTTCCAGTTGCTCAAGCCAAAATCCTAGCAGGCATCTTTGTTTCCTTACTTTCCCTCACCCCGTGGACCCCATCACAGTGAGACCTGTTGGTGCTGTGAAAATCTCTCTCCAATCTGACCACTTTAATTTTCCTGCACTGTGGCCGTCCTACCCAAAACCACATTGTTTCTTCCTTGGTTGTGATAATAGACTCCCAATAGTTTCCCTGTTTTCATGGTTCACTCTTTTACAGTCTTCCCTTCACATAGCCACAGTGATGAAAGGGAGTCAGATCATCTTACTCCCTTAGTGCATCCTCCGTCCTCCAACTATCTGGTTCTGGATCACCTCCCTCATGCTATTCCCTACCAGTCCCTCTGCTACTCACCTCTTTCAGTGCTTGACTTCTTTGTTGTCTGAGCCCATCAGACTTGTTCCTCCTTCAGAGCCTTTAATTCTGCTGCTTCCTTTGCCAGGAAAGTCTTTCCTCAGGAACTTCAGATGGTTTTCTTCCACATTACACAGATGTCACTTCCTCAGACAGCCTTCAGAGAAAACTCTCATCTTTTTCCTTCATCATTATCCATCACTTACCTAGCTTTATTCTTTCTTTATAATATTGAGTATGGGTAAACTTTTTTGTCCATTTTCTTTACTACCATATCAACTCCATGACGTTGGTGATATTGTCTGCCTTATTTACGATGGTATTCCTAGAACCTAGAACTGAAGCTGCTGCATAGCAAGGGCTCAATGAATACTTGTTGTGAAATCACCACTATCATCTTTTAGAACATACTGTCACTCAACAAGAAATCTGTGCTATGTCTTTTAGCAATCACTCTCCATTTCTCTACAATTCCTGCCCAGACACAAACACTAACCTATTTTTTGTTTCTATATACCTGCCTATTCTGGACTTTTTATATAAATGAACTCATATAATAAGCAGTAATGTCATATACTGTTGAATCTAATCCACACCCTTTCAACTTTTTTATTTTTAAAAAATAAAGTTTATTGGATCATAATGATGTCTAAGTTTACCATCTTTGTCAAAAATCAACTCAAAGCTTCCAATGTAGTCCTTTTCAACAGTTTTAAAGGGCTACAAAATCAGATGGGGATTAGAATCTTAGCTCTCTCAACTGTGAATTCAATCTGCATGCGATTCTAATTTGCATTTGGTTTTGTAGCTCACTAAAACTGTTGAAAGGGTATGGATTAGGTTTGAGAATATACAGTATGTATCTGGCATCTTTCATTTAGCATACTGATTTTGGTGTTACTTGAAAGAATCGAATAAGACTATATCAGTTTTTCATTGCATTTTATCAGTGAATACTATTCCATTGTATGGTGTACATTTTTATTCATCTATTCACCCATTGATAGCTGTCTGGTTTGTTTCCACTTTGGGGCTATTATGAAAAATGTTGCTATGAACATTTATGTACAAGCTTTTGTGTGAACATGTGTTTTCATTTTCCTTGGGTATACACACACAAGAATATTAGCAATGCTGGATTGCTGGGTCATACAGCAAGGTAACATTGATTTTAAATTTTTTGAGGAACTACCACAATGTTTTCCAAAGTGGCTGCATCATTTCATATTTTCATTGTCAGAGTACTAAGTTTCTTACCTCACCATGTCTCTGCTAACACTTATTATGTCTCTTTTGTTTATATCCATTGTATGGATATGAGGATGGTTTTTGATTTGCATTTCTATGATTGCTAATGGCATCAAGTCCCTTTCCATGTATTAATGACTATTTGTACATTTTCTTTGTAGAAATGTTTATTCGTATATTTTGCAAATTTTAAAATTGGTATATTTGCACTTTTACTATTGAGTTGTAATAGTTCTTGATATATTCTGGTGAAAGTCTCTTATCAGATATATAATTGTTTATGCAATTTTGAGAGTCATCTTTTCATAGATAAGTGAAAAGGGTAGTTATGATTGCTTAAGAAAGTTATATTGTTGTTAAGTGCCGTTGATTGTTTTCAGGAGTGGGATGCCATGTCTTTCTCCCATTTTTGTGGTGCTGGGGATTGGACACAGGGCCTTAGAATGCACAGAGTGGCACTCTACCAACTAAGCTAAGCCCCAGCCTAACAATCAACCACTGAAAACCCTATGAGGGTCACTATGAGTCAGACATGACTTGATGGCATCTAAAAACAACCAGAAAGTTATGTATAGCAACAAGTACATGAAGCAAGTGATGATAGCTATAACATTATCACAATAATATAAGGGTTAAAATATAGAAGGAGAATCAGAAAAATTATCAAGGAATATACAAAGAGGAGGAAGAAATATTCTCAAAGAAGTAAAAAATAAAATAAAATAAAACAACTCAGAATTTCAACAAGTGAATGGTCAACACCAGTGGATGAAACAGAGAAAAATGTAGTAAGATGAAGGTTGAAAAGTATAGATGGGAAAGATCAGTTGAATATAGTGACATAGTAACATTTTTTCAGAGAAGCTCTTGTGGGTCAGAGGAAGATTTTGATGGACTAAAAGGGGTCTGGGTGGGGAGAAAGTAGGTACAGAAAGCAGAGAGCATACTTTCAGAAAGTTTGCCAAAAAAGAAAAAAATTAGGAAATTTTGGGGAAGCTAAAAGGGACAAAAATGCGAGAAAACCTTAAATATGCTTATAAAATAAGGGCAAAGGGTAAAGGAAAGGAAAGTGTTGGATGAATAGGCCAGAAAAATTCTCTGTAGAGTAACATCTTACTTCTGGGCATTTGATCCATTGCAAAGATGGAGGTATTGATCCTCTATTGGAGGAGAGACCTCTTTTCACCTAAAGTAAAAAGGAGGAGGTAAAGGTAAGTGCTGACTTAGTACTGTTTTTTTGTTTGTTTGTTTTACTGCAACTCACAGAAACTCAATTCAACCATGGTAGAAATAACCAGTGTTAGGGGCTAGAGGCGCAACTCAGTAGTAGAGCACTTGCCTAGCATGCATGAGGCCCTGAGTTCAACTCTCTAGTACTGAAAAAAAAAAAAAAAAGAAAGAAAAAAATATTAGTGTAGTCTTCTTCCCTTCTTGGCTCATGGAGGACCACACCTTCTCATTCCACTGCATTTCAGTAGGCATATGACTCTTTTAGCTAATGACATGTGAACAGAAGAGATGAAAGTCACTTTCAGGTTTATATGGTGAAAAGCTCAGGTGGGAGTTTCATAGTCTGTTTCTCCCTGTGGAATTATGATGGTTGAGGAAACCTCAGGTTGAAATGGTGAAGACACAATACCCAGGCAGCTGGGCTTCCTGAAAGATCAAAGGATATTTGATCCTCCTGTGGGATGGAGATAGATTTTAATGGACTGAGGAGTGTTTGGGTGGCAAGAAAGTAGATATGGAAAAGGTCTCTAGTGCCACCTGAACTACCATGTTGCATGTGAGAGTGAGAAATAAACTTTTGTTGCTTTAAGCCTCTGAGATTTCAGTGCTGTTACAACAGCATGCTTGGTTTGTCCTGATGAAATCCTAGCCTAAAGAAAAAATAGAAAATATTAACAATCAATGAAGAATTGAATGACCTAGCTTAGGGTAAGACGGAGATGCAACTGGGTAACTAGAACCAGTAAAAAGATGTGTAAACTTTTCACAGGGAATCCACACCAGGAAGCTTCCAGTGGAATTTTTGGCTATGGTAACACAATTAGCTACACAAGATTTAGGAATTGCAAGGAGTGTATGTTGGATGGGACATCCACAAAGGCTTTACAGGATGATATCAGGACAGATATCAAAGAAAGACTGAGCCACATACCTATGTCTTCAATGAAGATGGGAGACTCACTGGAAGTTTGTAAGATTATTGATAAGAAAGGATAAAAAGTAATCTCACTGAGTGACAAAAACATTAAAAGATGAGGTACACAGGGCAAAGAAGGAATGGTTCTTGTTGATCTAGAAGAAAGTAGTTCTCAACGTGAGACAGTAGAGAATGTGAGTATTAGAGAAATGAGACCTTAAGGAAAATGGTATTTCATTTAAGATTTCATTTAAGACAAGACTACGGAAGATACAAGAAAATGTATTTGCTTTAGATTGTAGACTGAAAGGGCAAAATTGAACAAGAACAAAGCAGCCAAGTGAAAATATGCTTTGGTGACAGTTAATAACAAACTTGACACTGTACAAAATTGCATCCTTGACAAAGAAGACTTGAGAAACAATTCCAGAACATGCAGAAAATGAAAAGCTCTGAATAGGAAAAAAAGATTTCTAACCTTTGAATAATAGATGTTTCCAAAGAGTGGTTACTGTTAATAATAGGCAAGACAATATATGTAAAATAGTGAATGCTCGAAAAATAACAGACTTCATTAATATTTTTACAAAGGAGTACTAAGCAAACCTGCTGTCTTTTACCTATACAAAAGCCTTTGGCAGCCTTTTGAACTGAGGCAGGTTCAAGTTGATGAAACCAAACATAAATTAACCAGGGTGAAACATCCCAGATGAAACATACAGCTCAATGAGGATTCTAAACTTACACTTGAAGTTAGAGAATTGAACCAAATTTCTTCTCAATTCCTTACTATTTACCCAGATTAATATTTTCTCTGTGTTCTCACACATGTTACAGGGCCCTGTAACTAATGAGACCAAAGACTTTTTACCCTGTCTTACTATCCTAAGAAAAGAGTAGCTTTTCAAGGTGATAATAAAAAGAAAGCAATGAATAGACTGTCATGTTTTTCTTCAGACAGTTGAGAAATGGGGTTAAAAAGTTATGGGAAGGGATTTCTTATCATTGACTTGTTAATCGATCCATAATGGGTATTTTAAGAGAAAAAAAAAGATTTTATAATTTTTGATATGTAAAGAAACATTTCCTTTTAAAATATCACTGATAGTTCAAAAGAGTAGAGGAAAAAATTCTTTATTTTATTTTTTAAAAAACTTGCCTTCATTTGAAGATGAAATGAATTGGCTTTATTTTTGGCAAAATTAACGAAAAACCTGTAAACCTAGATTTACCTTTAATTAGATATCAAAATTTAAAGACAAAAAGCAGTAAAATTATACAAGCAACTGAGACAGTGAAAAGTGCATTTCTTGTAAAGAAAAAAACGTTGGTGAGCTTCCATGTCTCTGTAATGTTCAGCATTTAAAAAGAGTAGAACAACTTTATAGAATTTGTGGAGAAAATGATCCTACTAAAAATGATGTATTCCTTAAATGCTACTTTTCACATATGATGCCAATAGAAATCAAGTACTTGATTTCTTAGAAAAGATACCCAGAATTATACTGCCTAAAAAATTTGCAGGACAGGTAGTTGTTAATTGAATCACACATGATATGTAGGATACAGTCATAAAACAGTTTTAATTTGTCTTCCAGTGTCTGTTTAGATTTGTGTGTGTGTGTGGTGCTGGGGATCGAGCCTATGGCCGCAGGGCATGCTTAACAAGTGCTCTACCAACTGAGCTAAACCCCCAGCCCCATCCAGTGTCTGTTTAAATTAATAATTGTTTTGGAGGGTCTAATTTCTTCCCACATGGGATGAAAACTCAGGTGGGTTCATGTCCTCTCTCAGTTAAGTCGTATGAAAAAAATGTACATTCAGTCTAAGTCTCAAAACAATCTCAGTTCAAAAGCTGGACACTCAAGGCTGACTAATAATTCAAACCTGACTTAAAATTGAGGCTGCTCTCCTCCTTCCTTTTGCCCTTTCAGTCTTCTGCTTCAGCTAGGAAGCATGCATTGGAGAAACGATGCATAATCTCCTTCCTCACCTGAAACTTCTACTTGCTTTTGTCCATTCACTAAGGGTGATTTCCAACCCTTTTGGGGCTGGTGCAAGGGAAGGAGGAGACAAAGGAAGATAGAAGGTTTCTTATCTCTAGGGATCTAGCTTGGCCACCTTCTGGATTTGGCAGTTATTTAAAACACAGCAGCCAGATAAGCACACAGAAATAAATTAAGGTAACTATAGTTTAGGAGTCACACAATCAAAGGCAGTAGTCAAAACTGCTTAACAAACATCAACTTGGGAACAGCAGCTGTCTTTGTGGAGAAAGAAAGGGAGGAGAGAAAACAGAGGCTGGGTGTTCCTGGAAAATTCTGTAGTAAATATTAGCATACTGAATTCTATATTATATCATTATAATTTATATCATTTGTAACCATCATAATTTTCCTATACATGTCAGCTAGGGCATTCTGTTTATTTTTCAAAGCTTATGTAAGTAGATGATATTATCTGAGGATGCCACTGCAGAACAGGAAAGGAAAGGCAAGTCTCGAAAGGTTGAGATGCAGTGACCTGGGCTGATCCTCTGTCTCAGCACTCATGGCCCTTCCTACAAGCTCTTTAAGGAATCAAGACCCTCTGGACAGGGAGGGTAGAGGGGCACTGGCTTAGAGACATATAGTGGGGGGTGCAGATTACCTTACACTAGGAAGACAGAGGGGTGTCAATTTCAGCAAAAATACAGAGCGGGTCCCACTTTCCTGCAGCTCCTGGAGTTGACAGAACTTGGGGTCCTGGGTGCTTGGGTGAGGATGGCACCAAGGGCCTGTAGGGAGTAGAAAAGCCCAGCAGAGGGAGCCACAGCAATGACCGATTGTAGCCGACCTCTGAGGTCTAATTAATGAGATCACTGGTGTCTGTTGGAGATACTGGAAGGGAACTATTTCAGAACAGGGAAAATGTAATACCAATGGATCTGGGTTAAAGTCCCTGTGTAATCCTGACATCAGGACACTTCCCCACGACTATCTTTGCCTTTGAACCTGGACTCTTTCTTGTGGTCATCTCCCACCCTTGTCTCCAGTTCTTACTTTAGCTCACTTGCCTGTCCCATTCCCAGTACACACAAATCTTATCTGCTTTGTCCACAGATGAAGTCTGAAATTTTATTGCTCTTTATCACACAGAGAAAATTTAAATGCAAAGAAATGCTATCCAGACTACTTCTGGAGATGGCATCAACTATAAGGTCCATGAAGGGCCTTCTCTCATGAAAAGTTACTTTACTCCCAAATAATTTACCCTTCTCACCTAGAGTGAAAATTGCTGCAACCTTTTTTGAAGATGTATTTTACTGGAATTTGAAGGAAATCTCTTAAAGAGAAACACCATGGGGACATAGGTCAGGGGTAGAGCATTTGACTGCAGTAAAAGACCGTATTTTTGCATGGATGGACTCCATAGTATAAGAATGTGAATTCTTCCTGAATTGATATGTAGATTAAAATGAAGTTCAGATGAATCAAATGATAAATATTTTAAAAAATCTATTAAAAACCTAGATTATAATTAATCTACATAGTTGTATAATGAATGAGAAAAGTAGGGCATTTTAATGCAAAGGGAAAAAAAAGAAAAAAATTAACTATCTAAAGTTATCATTACTGTATTTCGGAAAAATCAAAATAAAAAGGTTAAAAATATATAGTGTTATTATAGCATAAGCTACATCTTAATTTAATGAAATGCTCATAAAAATGCAAATGAAGCAGAAAGGATTCAATATATAAACACATGAATATTTGGACAATTAACTAAAGAATAAAAACTGCTGGTTAATAATTACAAAGAAAGTGTCCAAACTCTACTAATCAAATTATCTTATATTTTTAATAATGAGACTATTTTTTCCTTCTCCACTAGCAAGAATTTAAAAAATATATAATAGCATACTCGTGAGTAAAATAACTACTCCGATGCACTAATGAGAGAGATATGAATATAATTTTGGGTGATCATTTACACAGGCCCTTAATATACTTCAGATGTTCCAGCTTAATGATTCTATTTGGGGAATTTATTCTAAGGAAATAAAACTAACATTTACATACAATTATTAATTATAGCTTTTGCTGTAAGATCAAAATTTTGGAAAAGAACTTACACGTCCAATAGTAGGATACATTTACACTATGGAGTATTATGTAGTTATTTTTAAATGAGGTTTAAAGTGATTACATAGGAATGCTTTCATAATAGCAAATAAAAACAATACAAATATGAAAATATGTCTAACTTAATTGATAGCTGGAGAAATCATCCAAGTACAAGAAGATATCACTATGCACCTGCCTGATTGGCTAAAATTAAATAGATTGAAAATACTAATATTGATGAAGATGTGCTACAATGAAAACTCTCACACATGGCTTATTTGAATATAAACTGATACAACCACCTGTCTTGACACTATCTGATGAGATGGAAGATATGTATGCCCAATGATCCAGTAATTACATTCATAGGTGTAGAACCCAGAAAGATCTCTGCACATGACCACCAGGGTATAAGAATATAGGAGGATGCGCATGGTAGCAGGGTTTGGAATAACCTGAAACTGGAAATGTCTATCACCAGTAGAATGGATAAAGTGTAGATAATTTATGCTAAGATATAGAACACAATAAAATGAACAAATGAGTGCTAAACATCATAGCATAGGTTGTTTCCACGAATATAATGTTCAGTGGAAGAAGGAAATCATAAAAGAATATGTGCTCATAAAAGAAACTAAACTATCTAAAGTTAAGTACAAAGGTCGTAAGACCAAAAAGAAATGCAAAGACTTGATTGTCTGAGTTGACCTGATAATAGTTCCCTCCAGCAGGATGGAGTTGTGATGGAGGAGATGGTAGGAGAGTGGAAATTTTGGGGGGTCTAGAAGTGTTTGATTTTTTTGACCTGGAATATGATTACATGGGTGTTGGCTTTACCATAATTTTTAAAACCATATGTATTTTTATATGATACATAGAATAGGAGCTGGGGTTTAGCTCAGTTGGTAGAGCACTGTTCTACACTTTCTGAGGACCTGGGTTCCATCCCCAGCACTGCAAAATTGGGAGAAGGATGTAGCAGTCCACTCCCAAGAACAATCGTGAAACAATCAGCCATTGAAAACCCTGTGAGCGTTGAAATGTAGTTTGTTACACATTGCAAGTTGAATTGTGACCCTCCCTGGAGAGAGGGAAAGAGAGAGAGAGAGAGGGAGAGAGTGAGAGAGGGGACAGAGACAGAGAGAGAAGTATTTGTTGAAGTTCTAAACTCAATACCTTGGTATGTGAATTTGTTTGACAATAGGATTGTTGCAGACAAAATCACTAGAATGAAGATGAGATCATACTGGAGTACAATGGGCCCCCATTGCAGTGTGACTGGTGTTCTTATAAGAAGGTGGTCATGTGAAGGCACAAAGACACAGAGAGAATGCCATGTCAAGATGAAGGCAGAGATTGCAGTGACAAGGCTACAAGCCAAGGAATGCCACGGATTATAGGACATCATCAGAAGCTAAGATAGAGTTTGAAACAGATTCTCCTTCAATGTCCTCAGAAGGAAACAACCCCGCTGACACCTTAATTTCAGACACCCGGTCTGTTTTAAGTAATATTGTTTGTGTTACTTTATTATGGCACCTTTTAGAAATGAATACATTGTATTTTCATATTAAAAATTCTGCAAAATTTTCCAAGAATTTATGTTTCTGTGCTCTAATTTCTTTAATAAATCACAGAATCTAAAATCAAAAAGCAGTCAAACCATCCTATGTTACACATTCTCTGAGAAAGTTACTCTCAAAGACACAATTCAAGTATAAACACAACAATAAGGAAGAGACAACAAGACCGTATATCTAGTTGTATCAAGAGGTCAAGGATTAATTGTAAATGCCCAAGTCCACTAAAAAAATAAAGGATGTGGTTTGTTCCAAGTTGGCCTGTACAAATTTCATCCTGACCCTTTGATTCTCTCCCTTACTGGAAATTCTCCAGCGTCTGAAGTGACCCTGCAAATGGCTTCTGGGAAGATGTTCTTATTCATTGCATTTCACTCTGGAGCAAAGACCTGACCTGAAAGGAGACCCCACCCAGAACTCTTCCAGAGCAGAATACTGATGAACACAGAAGCTCTGCAAAGGACCGGCTTTGCTTGCAATTCTGCTCTTTGCAAGTTAGGAGAATAGACAGTCTCAAAAATCTGCAGAGCAACGTGCTCTTGGAAACCTCACTGGAGGGTTGATTTCATCTATAGGAGATTGTGCATGCTTGTAAGAGTATTTCCTTTCTGAAATATGTTTCCGATTGTCAGAGAATGCCATAAATACGAGCATAAAGGAACAATCCATGGGGAACAGATTTTTTAAGCTTACACAATGCCATGTTACATTGCTACTACTTGCTGTTTTTATATACCATACAAGAGTAATGAACTATTTTTTTCCTGGAGAAAAATAATAATGATGTAGAATAGCACATTAATAAGGGATTTTTGAAACCAGGCTGTTTGCTTTCAAATATTAGTTCTGTTACTTACTAGCTTGGTATACTTTTGGTAAATTGTTAACCTAAGTACAAATTTCTTCATCCATAAAATTTCACCTACTGCAGAGTTGGTGGGAAGATTCAGTATAGAACAACATGTAACTCAGAATGTTGCACATGGTAAAATGCTAAATAAATATTAGTTCTTGAAATAATAATAATAATAATAATAATAATAATAATAATAATAATGTCTCTTCAGACACATTTGAAGTAGCTATAAAATTACCTGCGGTAGAATTGATTACAAAGTTGGCCCCTAGGGGTCATTTGTTTCACTCCATTATGTTAGACAAAGAAGGAAAATTTCAGCTTTTCAAGTTGACCTTTCTAATTCATAACATTCCTTACCAGAAAAATAAAATTTGTTTAATTTCCTGGTCTGCTAAATAAGCAGGTTGGATTAAATAATTTCTAAGGAGTTTTCCAAGCCCTCAAATTGTATTTCTAACATCCTTGGTCAACCATAAATCAAACATGTTAGAGCTCCTGAATTATTTTCTTTCTTTCAATGATTATTTCTATTGTAATATATTCTACCCTCTTCAATGCAAAATATGACCTTTAGTCTGCTCAGTGGCTGAAGATTGTGTATGTTTTCATTGTATTCCAAAGAATGAAGCAGCTCTAATACTGTGATTTTGCCTGTAGCCATAGCCCTGTGGCATCCAATCCCGTCAGATCTCAGAAACTAAGCAGGGTTGGGCCTGGTTAGTACCTAGATGGGACACCGCCTGGGGACACCAGATACTGTACGCTTGGGGGACAGACCTGGCAACCCACTACCAAAAATCAATCTGCCATTGAAAACCCTATAAACAGTGGAGAAGCACTGACAATGGTGTTTACCCTGTTGTACGCAGGGTCGCTATGAGTAGAATGCTGACTGGATGGCACGTAACAACAATAACAACAATACTGTGATTTTAACCAAAGGGCCAGGCAATATGCATGTCACTAAAGTTTGCCTGGGGCTGGGATTTAGCTCAGTGGGTAGAGCGCTGCGCTGCAGTCTCTGAGGTCCTGAGTTCAATTCCCAGCACCTCAAAAATGGGAGAAGGACCTGGCAATCCACTCCCAAGGCAATCCCGAAGCACTCAGCCATTGAAAACCCTATGAGGGTCGCTATGAGTCGGATACCTACTCGACGGCACCTAACAAACAACAACAAAGTTTGCCTGCACCAAACTGTTAGATTCACCTGCTTTGAAAGAGAAGAAAAATACTTTGTGAAACAGTTTTCAAAATATTTAATTTTTATTTTTTCTTTTAGACACAGGGTCTGGCTATTTTAGCCCAGGTTGGCCTTGAATTTACAATCCTCCTGCGTCTGCCTTCCAAGAGCTGGGATTGTAGCGCTTGGTGTGCCACCACCCTTGGTTAAAATAGATTTTTTTCTTCTTTGAGGTACTGGGGAGTTGAACCTAGGACCACATCCATACTAATTGCAAGCGCTCTACCACTGACCTGTACTTTTAGCCCATGTTTTCCTTTGCATGTTGAACCAGTGTCTTGTTAAATTACACAGGCTGCCTCTGGCCTCAAACTTGTGATCCTCCTGCCTCGGCCTCCAGAGATTCTGGGATTAAAGGTATGCCAGCCAAAACAATTGATTTTTACAGCCACTTCCAAGAGCTTCAAAGTTTTGCATATAACCTTTGTGTTTAATAGTGTTGCCATTTTATTGATATACTCTAGTTACAGAAATCACTTAGTATTTCCAAATCCACCTGGGAGTTAAGTGAAATTCAGCAATGCTCCAGCCTTCTACCAGAAAGCCTGTTCTTCTCTCTCCTGGGTGCATTTGCTGGCAGTCCAGTAGGTGGTACTATGGTTTCAAAGGAATGATTTCTACCAGGTCCAGTCAGAGGTTAAGAAACAAGTAAGAAAAGACCTGTCTAATGAACCTGGAGGGCTGGGATTTAGCTCAGTTGGTAGAACACTGCGCAGCAGTCTCTGAGGTCCGAAGTTCAATTCCCAGCACCACAAAAATGGGAGAAGGGCCTGGCAATCCACTCCCAAGGCAATCCCGAAACAGTCTGCCATTGAAAACCCTATGAGGGTCGCTATGAGTCGGATACCGACTCGACGGCACCTAACAACAACAACAATGAACCTGGAGGAGAATGGCAACAGATGGTTTAATAATTGTCTGCCTCCGTTTCCCTTTGTAGGTGCGAACGTGAATATGAAGACCAACAACCAGGATGAGGAGACGCCCTTGCACACGGCTGCCCACTTCGGCCTCTTGGAGCTGGTGGCCTTCTACGTGGAGCACGGGGCCATCGTGGACAGCGTGAACGCCCACATGGAAACCCCGCTGGCCATCGCCGCTTACTGGGCCCTCCGCTTTAAAGAACAGGAGTACAGCAGGGACCATCACCTCATCTGCCGCTTGCTGCTCGACCACAAAGCCGAAGTCAATGCCCGCGATGATGACTTCAAATCTCCCCTCCACAAAGCAGCCTGGAACTGTGACCATGTGCTCATGCACATGATGCTGGAGGCTGGCGCTGAAGCCAACCTCATGGATATCAATGGCTGCGCCGCCATCCAGTACGTGCTGAAGGTCACCTCCGTGCGACCCGCAGCCCAGCCAGAGATCTGCTACCAGCTGCTGTTGAACCATGGTGCAGCGCGGATATACCCCCCACAGTTCCACAAGGTGAGGCTACGTTCAGAGGTTAGTCAGTCCCGTCACAGATTCAAGGGGCGCCTTGCTCGCCAGCCTCCTGGTAACTCAAACTTGTTTGAGCCTTCAGTCCTTGGACTAACAGCCTGTGATCTCCCTTCTACCCTCCCTCGACACACCTAAGCTGAGCTATCATGTTCTGGTCCAAGTCTGTTTGAAACTTGGGCCTGAGAGCTAGGAATGAGTGCAGGAGGCAGATCATTTCTCCTGGCTGTGTGAGCACCATGAACAGATGTGGCTTTTTCCTGGACTGAAACGAGTCTTCCAGACAGGTGAAAGGTGTCAGACAGGCAGGCTTGCCGGTGTTGGAAGCAGAATGTCTGGCCTAAGCATGCCTCGGACTGCTTTGGAATGAGTTAGCTTGCAGCCATGAAAGCCTCCCCACACCTCAAATTTTCCAGTTTGATTAAAGCCAATGTTTATTGGGGATTAGTAATTTTATTTATTGTATATACTGAATTAAGCATTATGTTATAAGTGCTTTGGATTTGTTTATTTAATTCTGACAACAGTCCTATATGGTGTATATTATTGTCCCTATTCTACACAGGGACGCTGTGACATAGAGCCTTGCCTGATCTCCCACAGTGACAGTGATAGGATTCAACCTTAGATAATTTTGTTCCATCCTTTCTTGTTGTAATATCACCCTGCCCAGCTTCTTCTCTGAACATCAGTTGATCTCTAATGGGGTGGCAGGGACCAAATGCTAGCAATAGTGGTATGATTAAGACAAAGTCCTCACCCTCAAGAAGCTTAGAAGCTAGTAGGAAAGATAGACATGTGAAGAGATCATTTTAGTATGCTGCAGAAAATGGTAAGGTAGAGGAATAAAGGACACAGACAGGAACATGGAAGAGAGCTTTTGGGTTCAAGATAGTAATTAATTTGATAGCCAAAATGCATTTCACTTTGAAATAAACAAATCAGATAACATTGTACTGAGGCTTCCTCTCATTCTAAAAATTTAATTAACAAGAAGCAGAGGAATTTGACGTATAGACCAGCTAACTAATGCACGGCTGCAGAAAACAAATTGACAGAAGTTGTAGTGAATTCTAGGTAAGTTCTCTCTCCTAAGTTGGTAAATGTTAGAGACTCCTCTGAAGTCCTACAGTGTGAGGATTACTTAGGAGAGAAATTCTCCTAACGGATTGAAGAGTAGAGCTCTCAGTTTGGGAAAACTCTACGTGGATGACCCAGAGTGTTGTCAGGTAAAGATCTGGTGGCCTCAGCAATTCCTGTGATCTGGGTAAGGAATTTTCTCTTGGTTTTCAATGTTTTCATGGAAGAGTAAGTAACTTTTTCCTTAAAATTATATGCAAAGCTCAGCATGCTCTGGAACTTTCTAAAATTTTTAGTAGATAATTCCAAATGATTCGTTAATGGCTATAAGTTTGATTCAGTCTAAGGTCTGTCTGATTCTGGAGCCTGAGTTCTAGATTACATAGTTCCTACCACATTTTCTGATGACTTACCCATGACATGTAACTAAACCTAAAGGATCACGAAACATAAAGAGACCTAAAGTGGTCATTTTGTTTAGTTCTCAGTTTCTAGGCAGAAATAATACTGTTGTCCTATTTGTCAACAGCCATGAAGGCAAGTTGTACAGTCCCCTCTTCCCCAGATACCCTTTTGATTTTAAAACATTTCTTCATTTTCACTTAAAAAAAATCCTCTACTTCTAATTCATGCTGTAGAATAGTTCATATTTATCCTGTTAAATTTTTACATCTTTGTATCAGTGGGCATGAGGGCTTCTCTGTACTTCTAAATCTTTTTTTTTCTTTTTTTTTGCATTTCCCTTCAATCTCTAGCTAATTGCCTCGGGATCTTTGTTAAATATATCTGAAAAGGCCAAGAATCATGCAGACATTTAACCTCTATATTTTCCTTATACTTTTATTAGAAAATCTGCTTCATATATGGCCTGAAATAATATCCTGTGGAATTTCCTGTTGAAGTTTCCTGTTTGACTTGAGTTGTGAATTCTCACCTTCTTTGCAGCTTTGAATTTTTAAATGCTTTTGGACTCAAAGGATCTTTTCATATAAGAACTGTTGTGTATACTACAGTCTTAAAAATAAAGTTAACCTGTTAAAACTCATAAAAGAGCCAGCAATTTGTATTCAAAATACAGTAATCTGTAGTTTTTAGCTATGGATATCTATTGCTTAGGTTGCATTTTGGAACTTGGTCAAAACAACAAATGCTAACAAGCTCTAATGTAAATATACAGCCCAACATTTTAATAGGAAATTGTTTCTACTTTACATGTTTGTCTCTGTTGTGTCATCTGTGGGGCTGGGGTTTAGCTGAGTTGGTAGAGTGGTGCTCCAAACTCTCTGAGGACTCAGGTTTGATCCCCAGCACCACAAAAATGGGAGGACATGGCAATCCATTCCCTAAGCAATCCCAGAAAAAAAAAAATACAGTCAGCTATTGAAAACCCTATGAGGGTTGCTATGAGTTAGACCTGACTCTATGGCAACCAAGCAACAACAACAACAACAACAACAACAACAACAACAACAACAACATGTTATCTGTATCTCATTCATTCTGGACTTGGCTATGCTATTCATATAAGAAATACAGAAGCATTGGATTCGGCATCAAATTTAGGTGCTGCTACTTACATAAGGGGATGACTGAATAACGTACTTAAACTTCCTAAACCTCACTTTCTTCCCCTGTGAAATGGGCAAATCTTGCCTTTGTGCCTTGGCAATAGTGTGAAAATACAATCTTTCACCAGAACGAAGCTAAGCCTATTCACAGCACATCACAAATATACTCAGAGCCAAGACTATAGACCAAAAATCTCTTTATTCTTCCTCTTAGGGCACATCTAGTCCTTCCAAAATGTCCCCCAGTTTCTCACCTTGATCCTCTTCTTGCATCTGTAAATCTCTATATTTTGCAACAGATGCAAGATGCAACAGATGCATCTTGCATCTGTTGGGCTTCTTGCATCTCTCACTAGGTCTCCTTCCACCTCTTTTTATCCCACCCACATCTCACTATCTCCACATGTCTGTCAGCTTGTCATGCAGTGGGGGCTTGTGTGTTGTTGTGATGCTGAAAGCTATGCCACTAGTATTTCAGACATCAGCAGGACCACCCATGGTGGACAGATTTCAGCTGAACTTCTAGACCAAGATAAACTAGGGAGAAGGATCTGGCAATCCACTCCCGAAACAACTAGCTCTTGAAAACCCTATGAATAGCACAGAAGCACTGTCAAATATAGTGCCTGGAAGTGAATCCCCCAGGCTGGAAGGCATTCAAGAAATGACTGAGGAAGAGTTTCCTCCTCAAAGTAGAGTTAGCCTTAATGACAGAATGGAGAAAAGCCACTGGGTTTTACTGATGTAGTGCAACTTATAAGAAGAAACAGTGGCTGCAACATGGGGCCAAATATAAAAAGATCATATGCATGGCACTGTGTCAGGTACTGTTTCATTCTACTGTACATAGGGTCGCTATGTACAACAGCATCATCTCACTAGTCTCTTACCATTCTTCATAGTGGAACTTCTAGAGGACAAGCAATTTATTTCTACTACAGCTCACTTCACAAAGCATATTTTGTGTATATTTATGCTCTTATGCTACCTTCCTTCCGGAGAAAAAGGTGGAGAAGGACACAGGGCATGAAAGTGTCAGTGAAATCTTCGGTACTGATTTATCCATGAATATTAATAGTCTTCTCATAAGGTTCTTTTGAGAATTAGATGAGATAATATTTGAGAAGTGTTTAGCCTGGTGCCTAGTGCCTGGTAACTGTTAAACAAATGATGACAATGACTATTATGATTTTCACATATCTGTTAAACAGGAGAATCTGTTAAGCTTGACCCACAAGAGCCTTCTCGACACAGAGAGATGATGTGTGTGTGAGTCACGGCCTAGGCACCAAATGCTGACTTGTATCCTGCAGCTCACTACTGACTGACTGGGCAAAATGAGTCTTTGTAAACATATCTAGAAGACCCTCTTATTCCCTTTAAAGAGCCCTTAAACAGTGCTTCTGTTCTCACAGTAAGAAATCTAGTGAGGGTGGAGAGGCCTCCATGCCTTTTTTGACAAAGGCAGTTCCCTGAGAGATGCCAATGAGGAAGGTGAAGAGAGGAAGTTTAGTGATCATGGACATGAGTCCCTGTTTGGCCATTACCTGAACAAGTCCCTTAATCTCTCAGACTCCAGATCCCTCAGCTGACTGGTGATGGTAATAACATGAACTTTTCCAGAGGGTCTGAGCAGGGACTGAGGGAGGCCTGTCCCCCATGGATCCAGCAGCATCCTCAACTACACTGATTCTTTTCTTCCTCTTTGTCGCAGTATGTACCATTGTCCAATGCAGGAGTTTCCCCCACTCACCCCGCTTGGTGGCTCCACTAGTCTGTAAAATAGGCATCCAGTCATGTGTCCCAAGGAACATTTTACCCAGTTGTTGTTGTTGTTGTTAGGTGCTGACAAGTCGGTATCCAACTCATAGTGACCCTACGTACAACAGGTGAAACACTATTGTTAGTGCTTCTCTGCTATTCATAGTGTTTTCAATGGCTGATTTTTTTTGGGCGTGGGTGCCAGGTCCTTCTCCCAAGCAGACAGCACTTGGTGTTCCCAGGTGATCTCCTAACCAAGTACTAACAAGGCCCGACCCTGCTTAGCTTCCGAGATCTGATGGGATCTGACGCCACAGGGCTATGGCTGTAGGCTTTATCCAGTTAGCATTTTCTTATTTGGTTCTGTTTGCTCCTCCAAGTTCCTCTAGCTTAGCCGTATGCTAAACAGATTTAAGATAGAGTTGGCTGCTGGTAGCCGGCTGGTATTGTAAACATTTTTATTGTTCCCCAATAGAATGTGTAAGGGAGATGGCCCCCTTCCAAAGGAAAACTAAAGAAAAACTACCCAATTTACTATGCAGATACTGGAAAGTGATTTAGAACAACTACTCCACAGCCTGAGTTCCCAAAGAGAAAGTCATCTTCTCGACAAGCAAATGACTGACTCATTTATCCAGGAGATAAAGTGATTTGTTCTCTCCTGGATGGGGAATTCAGTTTCCTTATTTACAGGGAACAAGGTCAGAGCTGAAGATGCCGCCTTCCAAATACAAAGCAAATTTGTAGAAGATGTATTTCACTGAAAGCCAATGTATAAATTACATAAGCAGGGGAAAAAGAAGAATTATAGGGTCTGCAATTGCTTTCCAGGGTACAAAAGGACATTTGATTTTTTTTCTCCAAGCATAATTCAGAAGGAAGTGACACCCTAGGGAACCAAAAGTGAGATTTCTTGTAGGGCAAGAAGTGCATTTTTCTACAAGAGGGAAAGGTAATGTGAGGATTTCGGGGAGCTAAGGATGATTTCTGCTCTTGAATAATGCTATATGCGAAGCGCTGGGGGCAAGCAGTTCCCTTTGATCATTAAGTATCTTTTTGTATGCAAATAGATCGATATTTAAGGGTGAGAGTAACTAGGATTTCTCTACTGAAGTATCTTATAAGTGGCACTTGCACTTGGGTTGGAAGAATGGCAGGGAGACTTGTCTCAAATTTGTTTTTTAATATGTGGTGCATTTATCCCTGCTGCTAGGGGTCAGATGATGAAGGGAGGTGTCTAAAAGTCTCTCCACTTGTCACTGCTGTCAAAGGAATTTTTGTTTGTTTGTTTTTTGGTCCAATTTTTCTTCTCTAATGGGAGAATGCCTGCAGCTGTAGCCCTGTGGCATCCGATCCCGTCAGATCTCAGAAGCTAAGCAGGGTCAGGCCTGGTTAGCACCTGGATGGGAGACCGCCTGGGAACACCAGAAGCTGTAGGCTTGGGAGAAGGACCTGGCAACCCCCTCCCAAAAGTCAATCTGCCATTGAAAACCCTATGCATAGCAGAGAAGCACTGACAACAGTGTCTCCCCTGTTGTAAAGAGGGTCGCTATGAGTCGGATACTGACTCAACGGCACCTAACAACAACAACAACAAGTAGGAGAATATATCTACAGCCATACCCTCCTGGGGTCCCATCCCATCTGATCTTGGAAGCTAAGCAGGGTTGGCGTGGGTAGTCCTTGGATGGGAGGCTACCTGGGAAAACTGAGTGCAATAGGCTTGGGAGAAGGACCTGGCAGCCCACTTCAAAACAATCAGTCATTGAAAACCCTGTGAATAACAGAGAAGCACTGACATAGTGCTGGTCATGGTACAGTGTTGGAGAGTGTTTATTCTTTTGTATGTATGGTCACTATGTATTGGACCGGACTTGACAGCACCTAACAACAATAACTACAACAGTAACAACAAATGGGAGAATAGAGTTTTGAGAGACTCACAGAAGGTGAAGCTTGTATGTCTTCTATTTCCTAGGCTGCCCAAGACAAAGAAGAGACTGTGGCTGCTCCCTTTGGGGTCCACTGTGGCCCACTATCATCTGATAGCCCAGGTTCCTGGCAGTTAGTGTAGAGTAATGATTTAAACTTTGCCACTTCTTAAGAGTCTTTTGTTGTTGTTGCCTGTGGAAATAACCAGTGAGGCCTGAAAAGGTGTGCCTGGCATCTTAGTTCTAGAAGAAGCCTAAAGTGCCAGTGAAGAGAGCTAGGAAGCTGTCAAGCTAAAAGAAGCCTTTCATGCTAGAGAATCATGTCTTCTATTAGCAGAAAACTTAGTAGTTGGAATGTCAGCACAAACTAATGACAGCAGTGGAAGCTTTGGATTATGTGCGTCTAAAGACTATGGAAGGTTAAGATTTGCAATCAAATTTTTTGACCCTAATGAAAGGTGAGAAGTGATCTCTCTGTGATATATGAGAGGATGCTAGGTATAAATGGAAACACCAAATGTGTGATGTTTAGCTCCTAAACTATGAGTCCATTACATTCCTATATGTACAATGTAGTTTGAACTGCTTCTGAATGGGTCCAGGTATAGAATTGCCAAGTAAAATGGTGGGTGCTATATTAAATGTGAATTTCATATAAATATGTAAATTTTAGCATAAATCCATGTCATGCAATTTTTGGGACATAATTGTACTAAAAATTGTTTTCTGTCTATTAAAATTTAACTGCGCAGCCTGAATTATTATTATTTGCTAAGTCTGGCATCTCTAGCTGAGAAGTAAGTAATGTGTTGCAAGATGTTTAGCTGCATCACTTCTATCTTCATTTTTCTATGTTCTCAGTGTTCACAAGGAGGGGGAGATAAGAAGTACCTAGGGACAAATCACTTGTGTTGATATATTGGCACTACTTGTTGAAATACAACCATTTTGGCTCCCATGAAGAACCAGCATAGTCTGGGAATTAATGCAGAATAGAGAGGACTATTTTCTGAGTGGAAACCTAAACCACCTGCAGAGCCTTGTGATAAGCTTTTTGACTTCTCTATGCTCTTTTGTTTCTAAAAATTCGAGAATAAGGGTATTCTCTGTTTGCTTCTGAGACAGGATCTCATTCTGTAGCTGAGGCTGGCCTCAAACTTTCCATGTAGCTCAGGCTAGTCTTGAATCTATGATCCTCCTGCCTTGGCCTCCCAGTTCTGGGGATTATAAATCTGTGCCATCATGCCCAGTTCCAGAATCAGTACATTTGATATAGGCCTTGGTCTAATTTCAGCTATTGGTAACTTAAATTTATCTTTATTTTGAATTCCTTAACTGATTAACAACCTATTTCTAACCACAGATCACTCTTCTAGAAAGGATTTGTCTGGAAATCATGATAGGATAGGTACTATTTTTCATGTTGATTATTAGAAAATCTGTGTGTTCATAAGAGAATTCTTTTGAAATTTAAACAAGATCCAAGTTTCAATTTCCTTATCTCCAAACTAGGGGGACTGGGTTATCTCTAGGGTCCCTTGCAACTCTAACATTCTATGATACTATGATGGTAGTCTATTAACATACTGTTAAAAGTATTAGGGCAGCTTCAGCTTTAGTGTATATCTTTTCATATAACTACATATCTGACATCTTTATCACAGCTCCAAAGAGAACATAGTCCCTATTTGCTCCAATTTTCTAAGAGTATGGTGTTGGAAAACTACATTCCCACTGTGACAACCGTGAACCCAGCTAAAAGTCCTTCTAGGTCACTTTCTGAAGTCTGAGAAATGCTAACTCTTCAGAGGTCCCAAACGCAATGGGTGACTGGCTCCAACTACTTGCTTTCCCTATTGTGGACTGATGCCACAGGGTTCTCTTTATTTATACTTAGCATAAAAAGCTGTGGTCAGCAGCACAAATTTATGCACTATACCCAGAGTATTTTTGTGAATGGATCTTCTCTTTAAATGAGTATTTATGTCATTTGGCTCTAATCACTGGGCAAGATAATTCTGATGCCTTCACTGATGTAGAACTTCAATATATTCATTTAGTTTGCTATAGCTTATGATTGTGCTACTTAAATATGGTAACAACTCAAAGCAGATGGGTGCTGGAATTAGCTCATAGTTGCCCACAAGACTTGATTGTGAAATTATCATGAATTTTGAGAGCTGATTATTAAGTGCAGCCTTTATTATAGTATACTAAAAATATAGCATACTAAAAACAAAGAGTAAATAAATATTTAAAACACTCTATTTCCTAATTCTGTTCTCCACATTTCCTAATTATTTTACCCCACATATCTCTGCTGATGTTGCTATTGGCATCTATTATTTATGTATGGTGGAAACACTATATCATACTAAGCAGGCCTTGATTAATTTGTATTTAGACTTAAGAAATTAATGGACATATTTCTAATGCAGATTAGACTTGAATGTGGCCTATGTAGCATCATATGCTGATTGCTGTGGTGTAAATACTCTCATGACAGCTTATTTCAAGCTACCAAGGTCTGGTTGGAAAGATGGGCACATACAGATATAATACATGCAGCAAATTTCCTAAAATCTTTTATTTTCGGTAATACCCACTGCAAATGGCCTTGCTTCATCTCATCATGTCTTCTTGTTTGTGATTCCCCCTGGAGCTGGGCTTCGATGTGTTATTTGTAGAACCGCCATTTCCTTTGTCTCATGCTCTTACAAGGAAAATTCTGGTAAAATGCCACTCCCCTGGCCTCTTCAACTTTCTTATGCCACTTAGCAGACTGATGAGTTGGAGGGGGAAGTGGGTTTTCTTGCTGCACCCTGGGCCTGGAAAATATCTGAATTCTTTATTCATCTGTGTGGCAAGCTTCTGATAATTAGCTCTGCTTCTAAGGAGAGGCCTGAAGTTTTAGGATATAAAGTTAATTGGGGAAGTATATTAGAAGCTCTATGTAGCTCCACAACTAAACGTAGTATATGTAATCAGTTTTATCAGTAATAAAGATGACACTCTGATCTCTAATTGTTTGTCATCTGTACTTTATTTTCTCATGTGTTCTTAATTCAAAAGGAAAAGTTATTTATAGGACTCCTAAAGCCCTGCATCAGAAGGACATGGCCATTCACTCCCAAAGCAATTCTGAAGCAATCAGTCATTGAAAACTCTATGAGGGTCGCCATGAGTCGGACCTTACCCAACAGCACCTAACAACATCAAACCCCTGCATGCTGTGATGTGAAGGGTCTCAAAAGTGAGAGTGGGTCAGCCCTCGTTACAAGTGACCATCCTCCATTTATCTCTTACAGTCTGGTTCTTACCTGTTTCAGTTCACCTGACACCTTATAACCTGCTCTTCGAATCAAATCTGCTAAACTTTAATCAGCCAGTATCTCTCTAGTCTTCATAGTCTCAGTGATAACCAACCTCTGAACATTCTCTTCATTTAGGGTCTTTCACTCTGATGTATCTGGTTTCCTTTTGATCTTGGAATTATGCAGACCTGTGTTTAAATCCCGGCTTTACCATTTCCTAGTTAAATGACTTGAAGTTTGGACTTTTTTCAGCCTTCAGTTTTATATATTTGAAATAGGGTGATTATAGGACTAATCACATAGGGCTGTTTGAAGAGTGAGCAAGCTAACATATGTAAGGATTTAATACAGTGCCTGACACATAGTAAGACCTCAAATAATGGTAGCTATTATTCTTTCCCTTCTGTCTTTTTCCCATCTCTTAGGATTTCTGGTGCTAGTTCACTACCTTTTCCATTTAGATCCATTAGAAGAAGACTTGGAGCCTCACAGCTCTTTGATAGAACACAAATCTCCACCTCCATCTCGGACTTCCCATGAGAGCCATCTATCATGAACATCTCTGATTGACCTCCAGACACAACAAAAGAAACATCCTGCTCATTATCTACCTGTTCCCAAGTTCCTAGGTCTTTCTAAGTTCCTCATTGTTATCAGTGGCACTCCATTTGTGCCAGATCTTAGCCTTTTAAGATGCATCCTTTCCCTTTGCCCCGTATCTGATTAGTGTGAAGCCCCACTTCACTTTCATGTGTTTGTTACCCTTCATTTTCAGGATTAGCACTGATGTCAGCTGAGAAGCTGTTGGGTCCCTGCCTGCTTCAGCCTCTCACACTCTCTACTCTCAATGTGCCTTCTTTGTGCTTTTGCTCCCAGGGCTGAGGGGATGTGTGATAATCTTTATGTTAGTCTTTTAATATCTGTGACTTGTATTGCTCCTGAATTCTTTGAAATATCTGTCTTTTCTGCTCAGCTAGATTGTAAATTCCTTGGAGAGAAAAAACAGGTCATAAACCTCTCAGCACTCAATGGACAAAACTCAGCACTCAATGAAGACTTTATAAAGGAATGAATAGATTAGCTGTAATCCCTTCTGGTTAATATCATATAATAGCTTCCTACTGCCTTGTGAGCTGATGCCGAGGTCTTCACGCTGGCCTTCTAGGTACACTGTCAGCTAGCTCCATCTTATGTGCTCTCACCTTTAGCTCTTTCCTAACATGGACCCTCCATTCAGGCTGACCTCTTTACTGTGTAATTCAGATATTCACATGCCACATACATACACTCTTACAACTTGTTGTTAGGTGCTGTCAAGTCAGATCTGACTCATAGCAACCCTATATACAACAGAATGAAGCAAGGTTCCCTGCACATGATCTTTTTATGTTTGGGCTCACTGTTGCAACCACTGTGTTTCTTCTCATTTTGAGTTGTGCCACATCAGCAAATGGAGATCTCAGGAACTTTACTCCAATCCCATCATTAAGGCCAACTCTACTTTGAGGAGGCAACTCTTCCCTAGCTGTCTTTTGAATGTCTTCCACCCTGGGGAGCTCATTTTTGAGCACTATATTTGACAGTGCTTGTCTGCTGTTCATAGGGTTTTCAAGGGCTAATCGTTTCAGGAGTAGGGTGCTGATTCCTTCTCCCTAGTCTGTCTTAGTCTGGAAGCTTAGCAGAAACCTGTTCACTATAGGTGGCTCTGCTGATATCTGAAATAGTTGTGGCATAGCTTTCAGGGTCATAGCAACATGCAAGCCCTCACAGTGTGACAAGCTGACAGACATGTGGGATACCCTTACTTAACTTACTTAAATAATCTTTCTGTCATAAGTTTGCCTAAGACTCCAAGATATTAGGTACTTAGCACCATGCATTAAAAAATGCAATGCTAGATCACCTATGAAGAACTAGTCAAGGAAGTGAAGAAAATCAGTTTTGCGATTTTTTGCCCAAGAACAATAGTTGGAGGTTGAGACAGACCTGGTGATTAGCAAGAACATTTCTTTACAGGAAAAAGAAGTGCAGAGGCCTGGCTTCCATCTGATGGTGGAGGTGGGAAGCATCTTCCTCTTCTCACACACTGTGAGAGGTGTTTTAACAGGTGTCCTCTGGAGAGAGCTTGATTCATGTTCTCCGACTTCCAGGGAAGAAATGTTACCAATATGTAAGATATCACAAAGAGAAAATTTAAAGGAACAAGTTTGTGTCTGGAGCTGCTTGTCTGATGGCACAGGAGAGAAAGGTGATATAATTAGGCTTTGAGAGTGCTGTCTTTGATGATAGGATATTCCCCATGGACTGCTATGGGCCACATTGGAGAGCCAGCTGGGGTCAGTTGTGAATGAAAATAGGCTACACCTAAAGAACTTCCAGAATTAGGGCTTTCTTGGCAGAAAGAAGGTGGAAGGGTTCTGGTGGACACAGAAACTGCTCTGGAGGTTGAGGGTGGTCAGGGACCCCCTGAAGAGAGGCATCGTCCTTGACAAGAGAGGAGGCTATTCCAAATTAGAGGAATCTCGGTAAAACTCCTATAATAACCCTAGGAGAGCAAGAATTCACTATAGAAGGATTTCATGTGAGGTCATTTTGGTACCAACCATGACCTTTCCTTTTCCCTTTCTCTCTACTTCACCCAAACCCAGGACAGGCCAGGCTGGGTAGGTGGAGAGGCAGAGAAGACAAGTTGAAGAGATACAGAAGTCCACAGAGATGTTTCTTCTTTTGCTAACCATTTCTCCTTTTCTTTAACACTAACTAGGTGTCCAGGAATTCAATTCAATTCTGATACCAGCTACCTGCAGTTAGATCTGGGTTCACACATAATGGGCTCAGTCCTCTAAGGCCATCCCCACTTCAGATACCAGCTGCCAGTAGGGTTGTCCAGGCTACTTACACTACTTTCAGGCCAGCTACAAATTTGGGGTTTCCAAACTCCTTCCTTGGGTTTGATAATTTATTAGCACAAACTCACAGAATGCAAGAAAGTGCTTTACTTACTAGTATTGGTTTGTTGGCTTATTATAAAGGATACAACTCAGGAACGGCCTAATATAAAACAGCCACAGGGCCAAGTATGGGACAGCACAGGGCATCCATTCCCCCTCCTGGTGCACCATGATCCCAGCACTTGAATGTGTTTACCAACTCAGAAATGCTCCGATTCAGGGGCTTTGATGAAGGTTTCATTACATAGGTACAATTGATTATATCATTGAACTCAATGTCCAGTTCCTCTCCCTTCTTTGGAGGATGGGGATGGGTGCTGAAAATCCCAACCCTTTAATCAGGGCTTGTTCTTTCTGGTTTGAAGGAGCTTGTTATGCATAACCAAATTCTCTTATCACTCTGGAAATTCCAAAAGATTTAGGAGCTCTGTACCAGGAACACAGGGCAATGACTAAACATACATTTCTTATATACTCCACCCACAAAATCTCCTTTCCCATTGGAGGCTTCTAGTTTGAGGCAGACCTGGGACACAGGAGAGAAGAATCTTTCACTTACAATAAAATTTGAAGTCCCAGTCAATCAGCATGGACGTTTGCTATTAATGAAATGACATTGTTCTTGTGTCTAGAATGGCTGGCAGACTTTCTACTATGAAAAATGAAGTAGAAACAGGAGTGGGCCTCATTGAGGTATTATGCCAGAGGTGGAGAAGAAAGATTTCAGGGAGAGAGTTTGTATGTTCAGGAGAAAGAGAAAGAATAAACTATTTGATTAAAGTGTTTTTTGGGAACCTGGCATGGTGACACACACTGGTAATTCAAGAGACTCAGGAGGCTGAGGCAGGAGGACCACAGGCTTGAGGCCAGAGGCAACCTGTGTCACTTAGCAAGACTCTATCTCAAGATAAAAAATTTAAAAATGGGCTGGAGGTGCAGCTCAGTGGTAGAGGACTGGCAAAGAAAAAAAAAAGAAGAAGAAGAAGCATTTGTTGGATATGAAGTACCTCTCTTTCAACACTTATTACATTTGTGGCTGTTGAGCGTGCAGAGGTGCTGTGTTAGTGTCTGCGTGCAGGTGTGCGAACACTTATACACCACATACCTTTGTATTATCTGGGGCAGAAAGCTGAACTCACCTCCTCCAAGAAATCATTCCTGACTGGCCCTAAAATACACAGCTCTCTTTGGAATTTCTATAGTTCCTTTAAAAAAATTAAATTAATTCTTTTTTTGAGAGAAAGTGTCATTAGGAAGCCCAGGCTGGCCTGAAACTTGTGATTCTCCTGCCTCAGTCTCCCAAGTGCTGCAATTATAGAAGCATGCCAGCATACCTGGCTATTTTTTGAACCATATAATCCAACACCTAAATATATGGACAACTATTTATCTCCATTGGTTTTATTTCATGTATGTGTTTTTGCCTCTTATCATTGTGGTAAGTCCCTTTGCTAGAAACTAGTGCGTTTCAGTGTTTGAGTATTTCTTAAATATCTTCACACTTGTAATCAAATAGATGCTACTTGATTGAGAAGTCCAAACTTTGTGACTATATCAAAGTTGGTTAAAGGAATAAATATCCTGTTTAATCTAAAATCTAAAACTAAATCTTCTTGTCTCTTATGGGAAATGCTGGTACTTTGATTCAATTTTC
The DNA here is from genome assembly GCA_007922755.1 of Pedetes capensis. Taxonomy (NCBI): domain Eukaryota; kingdom Metazoa; phylum Chordata; class Mammalia; order Rodentia; family Pedetidae; genus Pedetes; species Pedetes capensis. The sequence continues at coordinate 222,346 of VMDO01000424.1, read as the reverse complement.
CTGGCTTTTTTTTTGGCTGTCGGTGAACTATGCAATGGAGTATGCTAATTAAATAACGAAATTTCATGTCTTTTTTAAAATTTTATTTATTTATTTATTTATTTAGTTAGTTAGTTAGTTAGTTAGTTAGTTAGTTTTCTTTGAGGCAGAGTCTCACCATGTATCCTGGACTGGCTTTGAACTTGCAATCTTCTTGCCTTACCCTCCTGAGTGCTGGGATTACAGGCTTGCACTGCCACTCCTAGCTTCGGGTCACCTTTTATTTGTTGATGAAAGTTAAAATACTATAGTAACCAGTGAGTGTGGTTTGGCATGTGATATTAATGTAACACTAGTCCTCCTCAGGAGTTGTACTGGGGCGGGAGGTCTTTGGTCAACTTGAGTATTACCCTGAAGCTTGCTTTATCTCATGGTTTGTTAGGTCCTTGGATCACTAATATTCAGGATTTTTTTTTTCATTTTCTTTTCTCTTTTTTGTTTTTTCAGTACTATGAGTTTTGAATTCAGGGCCCCACACATGCTAAGTAAATGTTCCACTACTCAGTTACACCCCAACCCTTTTTTTAGTTTTCTATCTTGAGATAAGTCTGGGATTTAGCTCAGTTGGTAGAGCACTGCGCTGCACTCTCTGAGGTCCCGAGTTCAATTCCCAGCACCACAAAAATGGGAGAAGGACCTGGCAATCCACTCCCAAGGCAATCCCGAAGCAGTTAGCCATTGAAAACCCTATGAGGGTCGCTATGAGTCAGACACCAACTAGACAGCACCTAACAACAACAATCTTGAGACAGGGTCTTGCTAAGTTACATAGGCTTCTGTGTTTGAGGCCTCTGGCCTCAAACCTGCCATCCTCCTGCCTCTGCCTTCCGAGTTGCTAGGATTACAGGCATGAGCCACTGCATGTGGCTTCAGCTTTTTGATGATGAACTCTTCTACTGAGCCAGGTGGGTATGGAGTTTAGCTCAGGTGGTAGAGTGCTTGCTCTGTGAATCCTGAAGCCCTGGGTTTGAGTCCCAGCACCACAAAAATAGGAGAAGGACCTGGCAGCCCACTCCAGAAATAATCAGCCATTGAAAAGCTTACAGATAGCCAGAAGCACTGTCAGATATTGTGCCTCTTTCCTTCTGCTGTACATGGGTCACTATGACTTGGACCCAACTCGATGGCCCCTAACAAGAACAACATGGAGCCAGGAGAGTTCCCTAGGCAGCTGGCAGTGTATTCTGAGACCAGCCTCTGTCAGTGTTGCTTTAGTTATGGGCAGGACAAGCAGTTGTTCCCAGTCACACTTTGTTTGTTAGTACCTTGTTTTCATTGCTCATGGATGATGAAGAAATTTAGTTTGATTTTATTGACCTGCCCATCTATGTTTGTGTTTGAATACACAAACGTGTAAGGGGTGAGACATCTCAGAAGCACTTCAATGTTCCAGGTAGCCTAAGAAGTCTGGGAATTTGATTTTGTTTGTTTTTGTTTTGTTGCAGTTGTTTTATTTTGTTTTTTGGAGATGAGGTTTTGTGATGTTTTCCTGGGCTGATCTCAGACTGCTTGGCTCAAGGGATCCTCTCCCTTCACCCTCCGGAGTATCTGGGACTACTGGTGCCTGCTACCCTACCCCGCATGGTCTACAAATTCTTGATGTCTCTGTGAACAGAATGTGTGAGGCACACATAGACATTGAACAGATGAAACTCTGTGCTTCCTCTGCAGGTGATACAGGCTTGCCATTCTTGTCCCAAAGCGATCGAAGTTGTAGTCAATGCCTATGAACACATCAGGTGGAACATAAAGTGGAGAAGAGCGATCCCTGATGATGACTTGGAGGTAAATAATCAATTCAGTTCCTATGGTTTTCACTACCACATACTGCTAGACTGCGATACCAGCGCAGAACTTTCTAATTTAAAATATTGGTTTTGAGACGCTTTTAAAGCCTTTACAAATACAATGAGACAAAGGGTTATAAAATACAGGTACTTTCATAAAATATAGGACAGTATAGAGTCTGTCAGGGAATTTTTCCATTTAAGGGTGGTGGTTTTACTTTCTTCCTATTAATTTAGATGAATTAAATAATAGTATTTGGGATTTCTCGTATAATGTTTTTACCAGAAAATTATAGTGATTTGTGTAGATTATTTCACTCTTTTTTTTTTTTTTTTTTTTTTTGCATGTGTGTGGTACTGGGCGCGGGGCTGGGGGAGGGCGGTGAACCTAGGGCCTTGCACATACTTTCAAAGCATTCTACTACTGGGCCACAGCCCACAGGCCAATTTTTATTTTTCTTATCTTGAGTCAGGGTCTTGCTAAATTTTGCAAGCTGCTTCTGGCCTCGAACTTGTGATCCTCCTGCCTCTGCCTTCCGAGTTGCTGGGATTACAGGCATGTGTTTGGCATATTTCACTCACTTTTAAATATCTTGAAGCAATTATTAGTATACAGGCAACAGAGTATTACAAATCCTGGAATGGGTCATGCAGAAAGCCCTTGGCAGAGCCAAGTCCTCCCTTGGGGCCTTACGGACTTTGCTGACTCTGTAAACTAGTCCTTCCTCCCAAGCATCCTGTTCTTGATTTTAGAAGTGAAAGACTGTCCAACACGTGGAGAGATACCTGACCCTGAGCACAAAGTTCCCTGGGCTTAGAGGTCGATGGCTTATGTGTGCATTCTTGTTCTGCAAATTATTAGCTTTTTTACCTTTAAAAGTTGCTTAATCTGATTGAACTTTATTAATCCTCTATTCCCATTAAGTGCCTGAATATATGGGTCACCCCAAGCACCTAAAGAACATACAGTAGTATTAGGTTAATTTAAAATTGCTATTTGGGTTTAAACCAATCCAGGCAGTTCACACAAGTGTACTTTATCTCAACTCCTGGGTTCTGAACTGTGACATATTATTTGCCCTTATTTCTCTTCTCTCCTTATGCACCACCTTCTCACATCCCTGTCTTAATTTCATGTTTATTTTTGCCTTGCCCTCAGAGACCTTAGAAAGCCGCTCTTACATATAAAGTAGGGACAAAGGCATCATTGTTGATTTTTATTAGTGTAAACCATGGGGCCTTCCTCCCATTGTTAACTCACCTTGCCTTCCTTTTCAGAGACACTGGGATTTTTACCACTCTCTCTTCACTGTGTGCTGTAACTCTCCAAGGACCCTCATGCACTTATCGCGATGTGCCATTCGAAGAGCGCTGCACAACAGATGCCACAGAGCAATTCCGTTGCTTTCCCTCCCATTGTCATTGAAAAAGTACTTGCTTTTAGAGCCAGAGGGAATCATTTATTAAGACTTATGAGACAGCAGTTCCCAGTCCTAGATATTTAAGTGGACTCGCTGGGTAGACACAGTTTGCATAAATAAAATGGTACTTGGGCTGATTATAACACTTCAGGGATTTCAAAACACTTTACAAACACTATGTCATTAATCCTAGAGTATCTTGTTGATGGGAAATAACAAGTAAAGTTAGGGAATTTTTGAAGACAAGAATATATTTAGAAGAAGGAACTGATAGGATAGTAACAGCTAATATGTGTAGTACTCTTATTAGGTGCCTGAAATATTTTGTAAAACTTTCCATATGTTATTTCATCTGAAATGGGACCTACATTTTCTTGCAACTGATCTCATTCTCTACCTTATCAGTAATAAGTTTACATTAGCGTTCAGTTTGCAGTATAGCAGTTTTTTCATCAGCCTCTTAAACTTAGTGTTTCCCCCCATGACATTTAGCAGTCATTACTGTCACTAGTTTTGCAAATTCCTGCTCCCCAAACCAAGCTCCTCAACACATTTTAGTGAAGAATGCACATGAGCCTAGGCAAAACAAGACCTCTGAGTCAAATTAGAAAGGAGAAAGAAAGACCGTCCACTTAATAGTCAGGAATGGACATTTCAACACACACTCACTGAGCCAGAGACTGGAGATGCAAAGATGAGTCCAATGTGACCCCTGCCCTCCAGGGTCTCACCTCTTAGCCAAGGATCCAGATATACTTGCAAGTGACAATAAAGTGATGGGGCAAGAGTACAGGTGCAGACTCATGTTTAGCACTTACCTTTCAAAGTTGTGCTTCTGATGTGAAGTGTGTGATTTTTCTTTGAAGCATGAAGACAGAGTGAAGAGGTTGTGTAGAGGGATCTCCTGCTATTGTTAGGGTAAATGTATTTACCTTAAGTTTTTCCAAATATCTACATACTGTTTTATTTTAGTATGGTATCCTATCTAGTAGACTCATAGAGACCCTCATAGGGTTTTCGATGGCTGACTATTTGGGGATTGCTTTGGGAGTGGATTGCCAGGTCCTTCTCCCATTTTTGCGGTGTGGGGAATTGAACTCAGGACCTCAGAGACTGCAGCGCAGTGCTTTCCCAACTTGGTAGTGTGCTGCGCTGCAGTCTCTGAGGTCCCGAGTTCAATTCCCAGCACCACAAAAATGGGACAAGGGCCTGGCAATCCACTCCCAAGGCAATCCCAAAACAGTCAGCCATTGAAAACCCTATGAGGGTCGCTATGAGTCGGATACCGACTCGACAGCACCTAACAACAACAACAACATCTAGTAGGTTCCCAGACTCTGAGAAAAGAATTGCACACTCAATGGCTCAATGGATATGATGAAAAGATTAGAAAAGTGGGTGAAGGGAAGTGAGTGAAGGGAAAGACTTAGTTGATTATTTTGGTCTTTTTATGTAAGAGACTATTTCAGAGCATTTCTGCTAAAAGATAAGGAGCACCTTGCTCGTGATGGCTGGCTTCAGAAAGTAAATAGAAAGACGTTTTGAAAATGGTAAAAGTTTGAGAAACTTGGAGAGATAGATGTGTTAGTTACACTTACTAGTTCGAGTTTTGCTGAAAGATAAATGTAGATGATTCACCTCTGGGCCTCCTGGTTTATGAGGCCAACTTTGCTTCACTTTGTTTTTGTACTTGCTAATCACTGTTAGATAAGCTTATTGCCTCTTGACATTGCCTTGCGTTCTTAGAAGTTAAAACATTAGTAAGGAATTGCAAACAAAGCTATTTGCCAATTGTGAGTAGCTTTCTTTTCTGTGTGTGTGGTCCTCCATCTTTTTTAACTTTGAGTGCTTGAGTGTTGAATAGAGATAATTATCAACTATTCCACTAGATCACCACTAGCATGTGCTTCTAAACTGCGGTTCACTTACTGCCAGTGCTATTTAGGAAAAACCAGGGGTGGGTTCAATCATCTTTTTGAAGTACCATTTTTACTCAACTAATTGGGGGAAAATATTTTGTCCTAAAATAAGATCTCTATCATGGAACAGAATGCTGAATTTGTATGAATTATTCATATAAGACAAGATCTTTCCCAAAGAAGTTTGCTTGCAGAAGTGGTATCAGAATACACCCAGAACATCTAAATGATTATAAGTTTCCCTCCATCTTCACGAACATTCTGGCAGAAAACTGTGATAAACTGACTTAGGTAAACTGAGGCGGAGGACAAGAGGAGATGATGTTCTTTGCCTGGGGTCATAAAAATGCTTCACAATTGGCTTGCTTGTGTTTAAACCTTCGTATGACTCTAGCATAGAATACATGGCAACTTGTTCTGAATTGTTCGTTTGTGGACTTACTGTGACCTTTTCCCTCATCTTTGAACGTTTATTTAGAGAACTTAAATAAAGCGCTTCAGTTTCTGTCTTTGTGCGTTGTTTACCAATATGACTCTTTTTCCTCATGACATCGACTTTTCAGCAACGACCCCGAAGATCTCTACACAATTCATTGCTTTCTTCAACATTTAAAAAGAAAAAGAGAATGAGGAATTGTGTCTGTATATAATGGTTTCAAAAGAAAGGAAGAGGTAAACGTTACTGCAACACAAATAAAACACAGGTGATTGCTGTAGGAACAAGAGGGCTTTAATAATAATAAAAAAAGATGTTCTGAATCATTCTCATCCACCTCTCACCATCTGTCATCCTGGGGTTTTTCATTTCCCTTCATTCTCACCATCCACTCAACCCTGGGCAAAGCCACAGAGGAAATTATATCCTCATGATGCCTTTGTTACTTTCTGGGAGAACTTTCTGAAATAGATGTCTAATGTCCTGAAGAAACAAGTCTCTCTTCTGTAAGTTACATGAGTGGTAGCGGCATTGAGATGAAGAAAAGACCACCTATCCGGTTTTCTGCACTTCTCGGGATCTAGACAGGCTTGTATTCTACCTCTTAATCACCAAGTGTTACATCTCGACTTGTCCTTTCATTCTGAGCCCAGCAGGTCCTGATAAAAACACTGTAGTCAAAAGATGATGGTGGGGATAAGAAAAGTAACAAACCATTCACAGGGAGTCATCAGTGTTGGGAAAGACAGCTGAGCCTTATATTTTTATTACTCATCCGATTGTGAAGAATTCACAAAGTTCTAAGTTGATACACTTTCAAAACTTTTAAGAAAGAATCTATTCAATTCATTTTCTTTGAAATGAAAACTGCATTGCTACAACCTGGAATGAATTCCTTGTGACTTTCTATAGGAGAGTAAGTGGCTGCAGTACAGTTAAATGTTCAGAGTTTGGGCTGTGGTGCTTATCCGTCTGGTCTGGGTTCATACCCTGGCTCCCACCTTCATCTGACCCACAATCTGGGGGAAATGACATATCTGTTCCATGCCTTAGTTTCCTCTTTTGTAGTGTGGGAATAATAGTAGTACTACCTCATAGAACTTTAATAGAATTGTTTGAAGGTTAAATTGTTAATAGAGTAAGGTACATATAGCACACAGTAAGCATTTTATTATTATCACTTCTTTGTTATTGTCATAATCATTATTATTTAGAGATGAGTTTCTACTAGTGTGTGTGTGTGTGGGGGGGGGGGTCATATGTCCTTAGAGCAAAGCTATCACTGTAGACAATACATGGAAGATTTCTGTTCACATTGGGAAATGAAGCACGGGAGCTCCTACTATGTGCCAGGAACTTCCATGACATCTGGAAATCAATGAAGGAAGAAGACAAATCAGGTACTTGACTTTCCTGAGATTTTTGGAGGTGAGAAGTGGAGGTAAAGATAACATTGATGTGGAGGATTAGCAAACAAACAAACATTAATTTTTGAAACTTTGTCCTTTTGTAAATGGGAGGCAAGAACTCCTTTTAATATTTCCTGAGGACTGTGGGGTCACTTGAAACTTTACCACGTAGACAGAGAGGGTAACTCAGTTGTTTCGATCTTCAGTGGTAGAAAGAGTGGTGGTGGGGTGCAGATGGGCAATGAGCTCCCACCAGTGAGGGTTATTGCCCGCCAGAATGAATGAAGAGGGAGGGTTGGAGAATTTCATTCATTTATTCTTTTGCTTGTAAGAATTTATTCAGTACCACTACACATGCAGTTCTGGGTTAAATGTAGAAGGAAGAGGAGGAATAAGATTCACTTTTAGTAGTTCAGTGTTTTTGTTTACTTGTTTTTACTAGGAAATCAGGGATAAAAAGGAGGCAGTGTTTCTTGTGAGTAGAAACCATCTAATTGAGCTGTTTTTCTGTCAGCCTGACAGAAAATGGTTGATTAGATATGATTTTCTTTTTCTTTTTTCTTTTTTACTTTTGTAGTACTGTGAGTTGAACCCAGGGCCTCGTGCTTGCATGCTTTGCAAGTTCTGGACCACTGAGCTGAACCCTCAGCCCATTTATTTTTTACTTTTTTGAGACAGGGTCTCACTAAGTTATGCAGACTGCCTCTGATCTTGAATTTGCGATCTTCCTGTCTCTGCCTCCCAAGCTGCTGGGATTACAGGGTTGCACCACTGTGCCTGGCTTTAGAAATGATTTTCAAAACCTATCGTTCAGTGCTAAATTGCCTTATTCATATGTTTGGTCACACCTGCCACCAATGAGAAGCGATACGTGAAATATGCAAAGAATCCTCCAAGAAGTATTTTTTTTCCTCTTTGTTCTTTCTCTTTTTAAAGCAACACTAAGTCCAATCCTGTCAGATCTTGGAAGCTAAGCAGGGATGGGCCTGGTTAGTACTTGGATGGGAGACTACCTGGGAACACTGGGTGCTACAGTCTTGGGAGAAGGACCTTGCAACCCTCCCCCCTCAAAAACAATCTGCCATGGAAAACTCTGTGAATAGCAGAGAAGTACTGACAATAGTGCCAGGCATGGCACAATGTCAGGCAGTGTTTTGTTCTGTTGTACATAGCGTTGCTCTGAGTCACACCTGGTTTGATGGCACCTGACAACCACAGCAAGGTGCCTCAGCATTCCTCTCTGTTTTTTTCTATGCTACCTGAACTTCTCTAAATTGTCTTGATTAAATTCTCTTCCATCATCTTTCTATTTGTTTTAGGGATCTTGATAAGGGCACAAACACACATAACACTGACAAATCGGTGCGAGGCTGAGTGGTGGTCTGGGAGTCGGTGCCACTGGAGTGGAGAGCAGGGAGAAGTCACATGGACCAGGGAAAGTGGCCTGCAGGCAGGTAGACTTGATCTGTGGCTACAGAGGGTGGAATTTGGGTAAGAGGAGGCAGTGGAACATTGAAGTTTAGCGAGTAGCCCTGAGAAAGAGTTAGTGGTGCAACGTACAGTGCATTTATGCACCATCACCAATTGCGCAAACTTGATGAAAGTAGACAGTGAACATTTATTGTATTGGAGGGCAAAGGATAAGGTGGGAAGGGCTGGGTGGGACCAAAGGACAAAATGTCTTGAATCATGAGAATGCACCCTGGGAAATCAGTTAATATTATTATCATCATCACAATTATACTTCTTCCAACCTTGTAACTTTTATAATTATGACAGAACTATGTAACATTTACAGGGTAATAGCATTTCAGAGCATTTTCATGATGCTTCTTGTTGTTGTCGTTATGTGCTGTAGAGTTGGGTCCAACTCATAGCAATTCTATGTACAACACAATGAAACACTCCCTGACACTGCACCATGCCTGGCACTATGTCAGTGCATCTCTACTATTGGGGTTTTCAATGGCAGATTGTTTGGGGATTGTATCAGGAGTGGGCTGCCAGGTGCTTCTCCCATTTTTCGGTGCTGGGGATCAAACCCAGGGCCTGAGAGAGCACAGAGCAAGCACTCTACCAACTGAGCTAAACCCTAGCCCCTTCATGATGCTTAAGAACAGACAATTGCCTTTACCATTACCCTCAATTATTCTTCCATGTCAAATAAATAAGTACACAATTTTTAACTTTCAAACTGAAAACATATGTAAAAATGACACTAATTAACTCTTTTTCTTCTCATGTAAAACATTCCAATCATATGTACTGATTTATTCTTGAGTGGTTAAAGGATTATAGTGTTTTTCTTTTTCTGTTTTTGTTTTTTTTTTTTTCTCCTGCATCACTTGGGGGTTGCCCAGGGCCTCACACATATTTTGCAAATGCTCTACCACTAGGTTGCACTCTAAGCTCGTTTTTAATTTTTTTTTTTTTTTTTTTTTGAGACAGGCTGCCGGTGGCCTCCAACTTGTGATCTTCTTGCCTCTGCCTCCTGTGTCACTGGGAATTACAGGTGTGTGCCACCACACCTAGCTAGCTTTACATTTGTAAGTATCAAAAACTAAATACGTTTTTAAAATTTTTCATTAAAAAAAGAGAGTGACAGAAGAGAAGCAAACTTTGAAGTTTTAGGACTGCTGCTGCTTCCGACATGGCAGTATTCAAGTGATGAATTGTTTATAGAAGCAAGGACGTAATTACAGTCTTTCCAGACCCCAGAAGTCCCAGGACTGCTGAAGTCAGACACACAACGAAAGGCTCTTCAGACGATCCATCAGGGAAAGTGCAGGTATCAGCAAATCGTTTCTAAGGAAGTGCTGGCTAATTCTTCAGTAAAGACACAGAGCAATGAAAAGTGTTTCCTCGCTGATGTTGGTACCATGGAGAGGCACCGTGGAAGACACGAGGACTTTGGGATTCAGTACACTAGGTTAGCATCTTTTTTTGTACCATTTATTATCTACGTGAACTTGGGCTAGTTTCTTAACCCATGTCAATTTCTTTTCTTTTCCTTTTTTTAACTTCTTTTTTTCTTGTTGGTGGCGATGAGGATTGAACCCAGGTCCTCATGAATGCTAGGCAAACCCTCTATAACTGAGTCACATCCCCAGCCCTCAGTTTCTTTATTTGGATAATCATGATGAAATTCCTGATACACAGGCCCTTTGGGGAATTAACTGAAACTATATATATATATATATATATATATATATATATATACACATATATATATATATATATGGCTGGGATTTAGCTCAGTTGGTAGAGCGCTGCGCTACAGTCTCTGAGGTCTCGAGTTCAATTCCCAGCACCACAAAAAATGGGAGAAGGATGTGGCAACCCACTCCCAAGGCAATCCCGAAACAATCTGCCATTGAAAACCCTATGAGGATCGCTATGAGTCGGACACGACTCGACAGCACCTAACAACAACAACAACAAATACACACACACACACACACACACGCACATATATATAAAACAGCATTATGTAGTTAGTTGTTTTTAGGTGCCATCAAGTCAGGTCCAATGGATAGCGACCCTATGTACAACAGAAGGAAACCCTCCGCGACACTGTGCCATACCTGACACTATTGTCAGGGCTTGTCTGCTATTCATAGGGCTTTCAATGAGTGATTGTTTCGGGATTGTTCTGGGAGTGGGCTGCCAGGTCTTTCTCCCATTTTTGCAGTGCTGGGGATTGAACCTGGGGCCTCAGAGAACAAAGAGCAGCACTCTACCAACTGAGCTAAACCCCAGCCCTATGTATGTAGTTAATCCCCAATAAATGCTCAGATGGTACATGCAATGGTGGGGGTGGGGGTGGCAGTTAAATAGAATGTAATTCCAGAGGACATAGCAGAGTTTCTAAAGCCAAAAACTCAACTTTTATTTTTTTTACTGCACTTTAACTGCAACATTTTTCCTGTGGTGCCAGCTCACTCTTTGCAGCAAACTGTTCCAAGCTGACTTGTTAACAGTTCTCTGCTTGTGGCAGTGTGGTCTGAAGGAGGCACTGTGGGAAAACTATTTCTTGCCCTGAATCAGAGCTGTGGAATTACTGACAACTCTCATTTCTAACATGCAGCCCTGAAGAAAATCAGGCCTCAGAGCTCAAGGAAGACAAATAGATATTCTATAGCAAATTTCTTTCATCTCCTGGTTGCTGTTTCAAACAAATCTGCTCTGCCCTTCTTTGGAAAGGGATCTGTGTATAAGGAAGAAATTTTAGAACCGCAGGTGTCTAGTCTGTGGTTACATGATCTGGGAGGAAACCCACCACCACCAACAACAATATCACATTTAATTTCTCACAATGCAGCCCTGAAATAGAAAATTTAATTAGTAATTCCATGTAAAATAATTTCCCTTCTTTCTTTTATTCCTATCCTTTTTCTTCCTCCTTCCCTTTCTCCCTTTCCTTTCTGGGTCTTGCCTTCTGTCCTGGGTATGTTTTTTGCCTCTGCTTGGGTAGGATTTCAGTGTGAGCAATACAGAAACCATGCTAGGGTATTCTTGAAGCCTGTTAACAGTTGAGGAGACCAATACCTTCTGCAAAATGTGGATGCATTTAACGTACACTGAAGCCATGCATACACTAGGAAATTTTGTGCTCCCTTCTCCCTCTTTCGTTCTTTGATTCTTTGTTCCCAGTTTAAAAGTCCCACTTATGGAATTTTTTTTCCCTAATAATAGAATACAGGCAAGAGATCAGTGTTAAGCTAGGAGCAAAAACTACCAGAGAGGTAGCAAAGAAAGTAGCCCCTAAACAAGGCCCATCTGTCTGCCTGCTGCTGCAATGCCAGGGAAGAGGCCTAGTGTCTGATCTGGATTTCAGGTGTCTTGTGTGTTGCTTCTGTGAGTCAGACAAATCCAATATGGTCATAAAGGTGCTTCCCTTCAGAAAAGCACAAAGGAATCACTTCCCAAGACAACAACAGAAGATTTGGCCATGCAGTCTAAGGGTCCCGCTGAGACATAGATTACTATCTCACCCACTTTGAGGCAGTTTCCACCTTGGTCACTAGAGGCAACAACTACCTCATTGTGGAGTTGACCAGAGGGTAAACCCAATGACACCTTGAGCATGTTCAGTACAACGCCAGGGACATGGTACTTTTTCCTTTTTCTTTTTTCCTCTTTTCTTGGGTGCTAAGAATTGAATCGAGGGTCTCGTGCATCTAGGCAAGTGTTCTTTCACGGAGCTGCACTCCCAACACAACTTCTGATAAGTTGTCATTATTATTCTAATCCCATCCTACTTAATTTTTCCCGTTGGATTCTAGATTTATATAAGCAAGTTGTTTGTGGACCCCACAGATACCAACAAAGACTATGGACACATATTAACAAGCACGTGTGCGTGGAATGCATGGATTTATCTATTTGCTGTTATTCCCTTAATACTTGTGACAGCTCACAACAGGAAATCTGCCTGCTTGTAGACACTGGCCATATCTAGATAACTCAATAGGGGAGAGGCCCTGTCTCAATATACTGATATTTGAGTTGATTTTCAATCAGTCTTAACTTCTCCCCTCTGCATTACACCAGCGCTGTCTGATTCACTAACATATACTGTCTCTGTCTATGTAGCTTGCTTTTCTTATTTAAATATTATCTGGGGCTGAAATTTGAACTGTTCTGGGATGGTAAAAGTGTGGCACAGCCTTTTCTATATGTATGGCAGGCTGTATTAACCAATTATGATGTTCTCTTCTGTTGAGCCCCAAAGAATCTTTCTCAGTGCACTATCAATTACCTCCACTGATTTCTTGGAGATGATAGGCAAGATGAAATAAATTTGTCTTTTCTGGGTTCATGCCTAGGCTCAAGGTAGGCATGATGTAAATAAACAGCTGGAAGAAATCAGCAGGTAGTGATTATAACTGGCACAGGTTTCTGGTTTGGTTTTGATCAGAAGCAGCAGATTTTGACATTTATTCAACAAATATTTGCTGAGCTGGACCCTGTACCTGCTGGGGACTCAAAGGTGAGTAATGGAAAACTCTTGGCACTCAGGAGGCCCTAATGAGTCCAGGGGTGCTCACCCTGAGATGGATATTAAGATTCCAGCAATGTTCTTAAAAATACCTGTGCCCTTGTCCCACCTCCCTTTTAAAACTCTTAATTAGCTAATTAGGTTAAGGACCTCATTTCTCATACTGTGTTGTAAATGTCTGCCTGCCTGCCTCTCCAGTATAACTTTAAGTGTACAACTGGATGAATTTTAGAAAATGTATATACACTTGTGGTCAATATTCTAATCAAAATAAAGAGCATATCTATTACCCCAGAATGCTCCTTTCTGTCTCTTTCCAGTAATTTCCCAACTCCCATAGGAAAATTACTATACTGTTTCTGTCATAGGTTAGTTTTAGCCATTCTGATGAGTGTGTAGTGATATGTCTTTGAAGTTTTACTCTGCATTTCTCTGTCATAGGTTAGTTTTACTAGTTTTTGGATCACAGAGAAATTGAATATTACAGCATCTCTTCTTTTGTGTCTGTCTTCTTTCTCTTAACCTAATATTTTGGAGATTTGACTGTATTTTTGCATATATAAATAGTTTATACTTCTTCACTGCTTAATAATATTCCATTGTATGAATGTACCACAACAATTTTTTTGACATTTATATTATTTCTAGTTTTGGGTAATAATAAATGTAATGGTTAATTTTGTGCCTTTTCTTGCTGGGCCACAGTATATAGATATTTAGTCAAACACCAATCTAGATGTTGCTGTGAGAGTCCTTTTTTTTTTTTTTTTTTTACAAGTGATTAACATTTAAATCAGTAATCTTTGAGTAAAACAGATTACAGTCCATAATAGAGAAACAGTGAGATCCCTGGAGGAAGAAGGGATCCTGCCTCCAGACTGTCCTCAGATTCAGGACTGAAACATTAACTCTTCCATGGATCTCCAGTCTGTGAGCTGGCCTTGCAGATCCTGGACCTGTCAATCCCTACGAACATGGGAGCCAATCCTGAAAATTCTCTCTCTTATTTCTCTTGGGTAACTATCTAAAAGAGGAATTCACAGGTCAACCAGCAGTGTATAACTTTGTAAGAAAATATCAAAATGTTTCCCAAAGTGATGTACATTTTTTTCACTTCCATCAATAATATATGACAGTTCTGGTTGCTGCAGTTTCTTGTCAAATAGTTGGTGATGTTAATTGTTTTAATTTGAGCCATTGTGGCAAGTATGTAGTGGTATGTCTTTGAAGTTTTAAATTGCATTTCTCTGAGAGCTTATGATGCTAAACATCTATTCACTTGCTATGTTGGTTAGTTGGGGTTGTCAATTTGACTGGATGGAGAGGTAACTAGCAAATTGCTAAAGCACACTTCTGGATGTGGTTGCAAGGGTATTTCCAGAGATCATTGGTGTGTGGATCAGCAAACTAAGGGGGAAGAACTGCCCTAAGTGTGGGCAGCACTGTCCAACATCCTGCGTGTCTAGTTGGAACAAAAATGTGGAAGAAGAGGGAAGCTCACTCAAATGTGATCAATTGCTTGACTCTTCTTGATTGGAGGAGTTTTTGGCTGCTGCCATTACCCAAGGACATCAGACTCCAGACTCTTCAGTTTTTGAAGCAGACTTATACTAGTGACTCTCCAGGAAGTGTCCAGGCCTTTAGCCTCAGACTGGGGTTGCATTATTGGTCCCTACTGTCCAGCTTCGTGGACTGATCCCCCACTGTTTTTCCCAGCCTGGAGAGCCATTGTGAGACAATCCAGCCTCTAAGCCTGTAGGCCAGGGGTCCCCAGGCCCTGGGCCACAGATGGGTAGGACTATTAGGAACTGGGCTGCACAGCAGGAAGTGAATTTTTTCTCCAGGTCCCTGGTACCCAAAAGGTTGGGAACCACTGGTAAGCCTATCTAATAAATTTCTTCTTATAGTTTTATATACATTCTGTTGGTTCTGGTCCTCTGGAGAACCCAGACTAATACATTTGCTTGTTGCCATTTGTACATCTTCATTAGTGAAGTACCTGTTCAAATTGTTTGTCATTTGTACCCACCTTATCTCAACTCCTAACATTTAGTAGACACTCAATAGTTAATTAGCCTGCAGCTATACCACTGTGGCATCAGGTCCCATCAGATTTTGGAAGATAAGCAGAGTCCAACCTGGTTAGTACTTGGATGGGAGCCTACCTGGGAACACCAGGTATTGTAGGCTTGGGAGAAGGATCTGGCAACTCACTCCTGAATACAATCAGCCATTGAAAACCCTATGAATAGCAGAAAAGCACTAACAATACTGTTTTGCCTGTTGTATGTAGGGTCTCTATGAATTGGACACAGACTCGACAGCACCTAATAACAACAACAATAGATAATTACTGAATGGATGAAGGAACATCATATTTTCTATCATCAGTGATTGTGCTAAAATGATTATTAAATACTTATACAGTTGTTGTTGTTGTTGTTAGGTGCCATCAAGTCAGTATCCGACTCATAGCGACCCTCATAGGGTTTTCAATGGTTGAGTGCTTCAGGATTTCTTTGGGAGTGGATTGCCAGGTCCTTCTCCCATTTTTGGGGTGCTGGGAATTGAACTCGGGGCCTCAGAGACTGCAGCGCAGCACTCTACCCACTGAGCTAAATCCCAGCCCACTTATACAGTACTCAGCATAATTCTTGACATAGAGTCAACATCAAATAATTGGTAGGTACAAGTGCAATCTGTATTTAAAATGCGAGTAAATGAGGATTGGACACTTTATATGACTTGACAAAGTCATTTAGTTACTGTCAATACTCCAGCTCACATCTGGACTTCTCAAGTCCATATTTCATGTTTTGAGGGTTTTTTTTTTTTTGTTGTTGTTAGTAGCTTGACCAACTAAACATTGGGTTCACCATTAAATATGTGACTTCATTTTTTTCAGTAAGTGGGGGGTTGAACCCAGGGCCTTGCACATGCTAGGCTCTGCCACTGAGTTGTATACTCATCTCCTTTTTTATTTTTTTGTTTAGAGACAGAGTCTCACTAAGTTTCATATGTTGCCTCTGGCCTCAAATTGGCAATCCTTCAACCTCAGCCCCCCAAATTGCTGGGATTACAGGCATGTACCACTGCTCCAGGCACTATTATTCATACTTATAACTATTAATATAACAAATATAATAATGCTGACTGCAGGATTCAACTCATTTAATTCTCACTACAACTCTGTGAGGAAAGTACTATTATTTTTATTGTTTAAGCAATTAAACTGCAGCACAGATAGGTTATGCAATTCTCCAAGATAACACAGCTAATTAGAAGTATAGGCAGGGTTCATACTGAATCACTCCCAAATGATGTCTCTGTGTTTTGCAAAACAATACTGTCTGTTATGACAAAATTAATTTTGGATATGTTAAATTTTGGGGGCTTTTGGGATAGGTTGGAGAAATTCAGTAGAGCTACGACACTTAGCCTGCAGCGGTAGCCCTGTGGAATCCGATCCCATCAGATCTCGGAAGCTAAGCAGGGTCGGGCCTGGTTAGTACCTGGATGGGAGACTGCCTGGGAACACCAGAAGCTGTAGGCTTGGGAGAAGGACCTGGCAACCCCCTCCCAAAAACCAATCTGCCATTGAAAACCCTATGAACAGCAGAGACGCACTGACAATAGTGTTTCCCCTGTTGTACAGAGGGTCGCTATGAGTCGGATACCAACTCGACGGCACCTAACAACAACAACAACAACACGACACTTAGGACAGAGCTGCAGAAGGAAGGGGAGTACAGAAAGACTGTGCAGTCAGTAACTACAGCCCAAGAGCATAATAAGAAAGATGTGTTAGGAATGGTTAGACAAAGGGCTGGATATGGCATATAGAATGATGGAGAAATGACACTACTTGAGTTCATAAAGTTCAGTGGCAGATCTCACTTTTTTTTCTTTTTTCTTTTTCCTTTTCTTTCTTTTCTTTCTTTCTTTTTTTTTTTTTTTTTTTTTTTTTTTTTTTTTTTTTTTTTTTTTTTTTTTTTTTTTTGAGACAAAGTCTCACTTTGTAGCCCTGGCTGGCCAGAAACTCACTATGTAGCCTAGGCTGCTCTTGAACTTGAGGCAATCCTCCCGTCTCAGCCTCCTCAGTGCTGGGATTCCAGGCATATGCCACCATGTCTGACTGGTAGACCACATTTTTCACGGACCTGCCTTGTCTGTAAGAACAGGTCTGTAATGATGAACTCTTAGGCTATCCAGTGGTCCCTGAGGTATTCTACAATACTTTAGCTGTTCTTTTCTGTTTGAATCCAAGACAGATGGACCTATATTGTCTGCCCAAAGGGCATAGGAGTTCACAGTCCTTCTCGTGACCCCACCTTCTACTTCCCAGAAGCCTCAGGATCCCTTGCAGGACCCCTTGCCAGGTTGACTAATCCCTCCCTCTGCTCAGATTTCACTCTCCTGATAAGGCAGAGTGAGGAGCCTGGTGAGTCAGTGCCTCCAAGCTGGCATCGCCATCTTGGTGTTAATCTGTGTTATCTTAGCTCAAACAGGCTGAGTAATCGTGCCCAGTGAGAGGATCTCACTGGGGAAAACAGGTGCAAGTTTCCAAAGGTGGCCTCTGTGCCCATAACAGGAGTTAGCTGAAACCACATCTATATTTACTCCTTGCAACAGAATATTTTTGAACCGTGGTTTACAGGGACAGTCGGGTTCCCTGAAATTTTATTTATGCCCCAGTGACATGGACTTCAGGAACATACCAGCAATGTGCCCTGTGGGGACCTGGTGACTAGCTCAGCTTCTGAGGACTTGCACAGCATGTCCGAAGCCAAAGCCTTCCTCCTGACACTCCAGAGAAGCAGTTTGTGACACAGAGCCATTAAGCCAGTGCCTGCCTATTGGCTGCACACACAAACATGTTTTTGAAGTCTTTTGTACACTCAGCCGGGAACACACTGTTCTCTCTGGTAAGTTGCCAGAAACTTATGAAGAATCTAATCAATGCCAAGAATAGACACTCAGGCCTTTTTCTGCTCAGATAGGGACACCGCATGGTGCATGGTGCGGAGTGGCCACGCCCATCTGTGCTCCTCTGGCCTCCGGAACCAAGCCTGCATACTGTTCCCCTGCACTTCCCGACCCTTCAGCTATTTATTGTTAGAGGCCACTCTTCCTTTGGGCAACTGTAATCTTGATGTCCAAAGCCAAACATCAATATGTTCCTGCTATTTTTGTTTATTTTGTGTCTCTGAGACTCAGACCACGGACCTTTGAGGTACAGCACGAGGAGGCTAACCATCAATCTTTCCCATTTCAAATAGATAAGGGAGAGTTACAGTTGCTGCTGCCTCCATGAATCCTCTGCTCTAGCTTCTTCCAGGAAGGCAAATGTTACTTGAAGTTCAGACAGTGTTGGTAAAGTTGAGAAATCTCAACTCTTCTCTTAGAGGTGTTGTCTCTGTCTTGGCCCCAGCTCTAAAGCCAAATATTTACCAATGTTTCTTCCTCTATAATAATACAGGTGAGAATCAAGTATACTTTTTTTTGGTACTGGGGGTTGAACCCAGGGCCTCGAGCCTGCATGCTTTGCAGGTGCTGGACGACTGAGCTGTGCCCCCAGACCATTTTTTTTTTTTACTTTTTTTGAGACAGGGTCTCCCTAAGTTATGTAGAGTGCCTCTGGTCTCGAACTTGTGATCCTCCTGCCTCCTCCTCCCAAGTCTATGGGATTACAGGCATGCGCCACCGCCCCCAATGCTAAGTATCCGTTTTAAAATAAATATTTTACAAGAAAGTTTTTCAGATATTCCTCTTATTTGTATAGGGAATAGTTTCTTGTTTCAAAGTCATTTGAATAGTTCAACTTTCTAAGACTTAACTGTTTTTTGACTTATGAAATTATCATTAAGCTAGGTCACATGGTGTCAATTACCTGAAATGTGTAGACATTCACTTCATTCACATTCATCCATCCATTCATTCATCCACCCATGTACCCATTCATACTTTTTGAATTTAAAATCCCTAAACACAACCAACCAACTTTTATATAACTAAAGTTAAGACTCTTTGGCAATTAAAAGGTGAAAAATATCATATAGATCCTTATTATTTATTAAGCGCCTTAAAATAGAAAAGTGCAGAGGAGAATGGTATTTGTGAATATTAAGGACTCTGCCATGGAAAAAATTCACTATGCAAAATATAGGAAGCCAAGTCCAGGCAGGATGGGCGCGTTCTGTGCTTGAGACCTGCTAATTGGTTTCACATATATGCAGATGGAACAATCATGGGGCTAGATTCCAATATGGGGAAAGGAATGAGGTATTTCACTGAAAGGTATATCTGAAGGAGCTGTTACATGACATCACTGTGTCTATCATCAGCATTAGTATGAGGACTACCTGTTGTTTAGGAGACGCTGATGGTTAAAAAGCAATGGGTATGAATGCCATATTATTATGTCCTAAGCATAACCTTGAGCTATTCATTTACATTATTTATACATCAATAAATATTTATTGAGCTTTTAATGTGCCACTCATTATGCAAGGTGATAGAAACTCCCCTACTCTCATACAGTAACACCAATTATTATTTACACACCATTTCCCTAGGTACATATCAATACCCAAGTTTCAGAGTTGTGTGTAATAGAATACTAAGTGGGACTTTTCTTATTGTTTCATAACTGGCAATTTGCCTCCAAAGTTGGTGACAAATAGGTGATAATTAGGGGACAAGTAGTTAATTGGGATTTATTAAAAGACAAATCCATTCTGCCACTTAGTTATCTTTCTCTATTCACTGATCTTGAGCGAACTATTAAATTATAAATCTTCAGCTTCAGAATGAGTTCTGTGTCTTTTCTTTCCACTCCTTCTACAGTAAGCCAATGAAGTGTTCCAAGAGGAAGATTTGTAGAGATTAGATTTGCCTGCAAGAAGTTGAGTCTGGAATCTCATTTTTCAGTTGGATGACTATATACTTGTGCAATGGATCCGCTGAAGTGTCCTGTTTGCCTACTTGAGCAATGGGAAAGAAATTTAAGGAGAAAACTCAGGGTACAGAAAATGAGCAGCAGGAGAAGGGAGGACACTACTGTTGCCCGGCAGGAAAACAATGTCTGAGTCTTCAGAAGTGCAAGTGAATATTATGCAAGCAGAAGGCTTGAACAATTGTAATGGAAGCCCACTCAAAACTGTGATCCACTATGAGAAGAGCCTCCAGTAGCAAAAGGCTGTAGGCTGGGTTCTATAGGAATGGCAAGTGGAGGAGACTGGAAAGGGTCTACTGGATCTGATTTCCTAGGAGAGGTAGTCACACAGTGAAGAGGCTGCTCAAGGGCTTCACAAAGAATTATCGGGTGTTTCCCAAAAGACGCAGCATTTGGCTGTGTGGTAGAGGGCAGAGATCGCAAAGACAATTGGTAAGCAAAGACATTTCTATTCTCTTTTGCAAACCCTCTGCCCCTGTCCTCTGAATAGAATGTAGAAGATGCAGGGGCGAAAGACTCGAGAAGCTTCCGCTCCTGGTCACTGGACCGAGGAAGGGTGGGTGGTAGACATTGACACCGGAAGAGAAATTGAAGTTGATGGCTCTGGAATGTATTTTTTACAACATGCAAAAGTTGGAAAGCTGGTACCTGCTGGAGATGCCATAAAATCTCAAGAAGGAGCGTTCAATGGAGCATGTTACAGCCCGGATGGTAGGAAAATAGAAGTCTGTGGGGTTTGAATGCTGTGGAGTTCTCAGTGTATTATAAACTGCTGACAAAGCACTTAGCAAACAGTGAATGTTCCAGAAATGTGAGATCAAGATATTGTTCCTAGTCACCTAAAGAGAATAAATATTCAGAAAATGTGTACTTTTTTTTTTCTATCGAAGAGCAAATAAGATGTGCAATGTAAATTTTTGGTTTAGAAGCAAGCATAATGTGCTCATTATATCTCCAACCTTTCATTCCCCTCATAAAGGAACATTTTTTCTTGGCCATTTTACCACATTCCTTTTGCTGCTCTAGAGTTTGCCTTCTTTGACACTTTATGGACCTCCCTGCCCTTCAGGGATGGAGTGGCTCAGAAGGGTCATCTAATCTCACTTCTAATCTGTTTAAGATTAAATATTATTTAGTTATTAGAAAAATAAGTTATTAAAAAGAATATGTCTTGTGCAAGTGTGCAAACAGAACAAATTTTGCAGGCTTATGAGAAAAAAGGGAGACCAAAAATCCCCACGTAGTGAAGGAGAAGAGAGAAGACACTGGGCTTGGAGCTAGGATTCCAGAGTGGCTCCCACAGTGTGCAATATCATGCATTATTCAACCACATTTAGCATCCATTTCCTCAACTGTAAGATAGGATTTTGACAAGGACTGCACTGAGTTGTTATGATAATTAAATGAGAGATTATATCAAGAAAATCACACAGTACTAGGTGCATTGTTGATGTTCAAGATATAGCTGTTGCCCCCTTTCCAGGGTTACAGGGTCAGAAGATACCCCAAACAGAAGAGTCAAGGAAGGTGTTGGAAAGGGCAGGTGGACACTGGAGAGAACCTACTGAACTTTTCATTTGCACATTCAGTCAGGGCTGGTGGCTAACTATGAGGCACTATTGAGAAGGTCTGTGGAGAAACATGATGATGTCATTGGAGCAAAAGGGCACTATCATTATTTTCCTATTTATTTCATAATATATTTATATACTTGTATCAATACTCATAATTTAAAGTAACATGCATAATTTAAAATTTTAAATATCATTGAAACTAAATGTTTGATATATTTCACATAAAAAAGGTATAAACATCAAACATTGAATAAAATGTGAGTTAAAAAAACAAACATTTTAATCACTAATTTGGATTGTCAGGAGAAAAAGCAATAAAAATCATGTAAAACTAAATATTACATAAAGTGAGGAAAACCAATCTTGAGAATTGAAAATGTTTGGATTTTAAGCATAATCTTAAGAACTGTTCATCAATGATGTTAGTTTGATGGTTAGCCTGATTTTGGAGCAAATTCTTTAAGCACCTGGAAAACTTTTTCATGTTTTACACAGAGAAAGAGTGAAGAGTTAAATATGAACTAAATCAAGTATCTGCCTCTGATCTTTCATTTAGAAATAATTCCATTTATTTATGATAGAATAAAAACAGTCTTTTTGAAATTTTTATCTTTTATTAAAGATTGCAATGTCTTTATTAACAGCTGTAGCTTCTGTTACTTAAAGCTCAATAGTCAGCTGGCTTAATGCTGGGCTCTTAGCTTCTGCTATGAAACAGCATTTGTTTAAACAAACGAAACAAATCAATCAGACAAATAAGATGTTTCCATCACCAAACATGGCTTGTCTTTGCTATCAACCTGACCCCATTGGCAGACAGCCTTGGCTTGAGGTTGCGTCTTTGTTCCTCACTATTCTTTTTAGGGAAGCTCCACTTTTTACATATTCAGGGAAAGTAGAACTAGAGTGAACTTGATCTGTGAAAATCTGGGTTAGTATTTCAGTCTTCTTCACTTACCAACCCAGAGGCCTTGAGGGATCATAAGACCTCATTTTCTTGTTGGATTTAACTCTTTGGGTATTTCTCAAGGTAAAATAATCCAGCAATAATTCTGTAAATAACTCAGGTTTCAAATTCGTAAAATACTGAAATTGTCATATCACCTCGAGAAAACAATTGGCTTTCTGGTACTTAACAATCAATAGCAAGATAGGCTGGAGTTCTAGACTATTGAAAATTGAGACTGCAATCACTAATTAATGTCCTCTTGCTCAGGAAGACTATGTTATTTAAATGCCTTTTTAAGAGTAAGTCTATTTTGGTTTAACGCAACTTCATTGGATATCCTCAAATTTGTGAATATAGCGCCACCCCCCCCCCGTGTCTTTCTCTTCAGTCATGAATAACTTGGCATTAGATCATTTGTCAGTCAAGTAGTTAAGAATAGGACTCAGAAGTCCATATCCTTTTGCAAGACTAGGGCTGTGGAGAGAGAGGTTCATGCAAGAAGGAAGATAATACAGTTGTGGGAGGGAGGTGCACAGGAGCTGCCTTAGGAAGGGGAAGGGGCTTAGAAGAAATGCCAGCTGAGCTAAGGCACAGACTAGAGGGGGGAAGACACCTGACTACCCTCCACATCCACATTAGGCCCTTCTGTGTTTTAGAGCCCTTTGATTAAGAACAACTGAGAAAATATATCTTTAAATAAATAGATAGATAAAAGACAATCAACCCTTTATCCCATTGAGGAAAGAGAGAGATCACCTTTGTGCAAAATAAATAAAGAAAAGCATAAGTGAATGGAATCATAAAAATATTCCGGACAAAACAAAGAGTGAATAGGTAAGTAATGAAATGATGAATGAGGTGTGGGTTCCTGCAGAGAAGGATGTTTTGAGACAGATTTTTAAAGAGAAGTGATATGTGGGCTGATATAGACTGTGACATTGAGGGTATGCTCGCTGGCAAGGTGTCACCTTGGCCTGGGTTCCTGAGAAGAGCCTGAGGTCAATGTTATGAACACACATGTTATTGTGGAGTGCAAGTCCAGAGACACAGAGTAAGGAGGAAAGGGAGAATAAGAAATAAATGGAAAGTCATGTGGCTGAGCTCCGGACACAGGAAGTGCAAAGGGTAACTCAGTTATGAGACCATCCCCAGAGTAACCCATGAGTTCATAGCATCTCAGGACAGTCCCTCAGAGAGGAGAAGAAGGGTGAACAGTCTCCCCACTGGCTTCATTCTATCTCCTGTGTGTCTTCCCTCCAGACAGCTGGTGGGGTCTGACTTGGTCATTGGAGCTACTGTAGTTTCTGCCATGATGGCTGTGATGGGTGCCTGGCCTTTTCTTCTCAGGATTTGGAGGGGAGGTTGAGATTATAAGAATGTTAGGTGATGAGTCTTCAGGGTTTTATGACCCCTGAAATGACTCAGTCTGTCAACCTTCACTGGGCTCCTCCTATCAGGAATCAGGGCAAACAGAAATCTCAGAGGGGGAGGGAGATGAGCCTAAGTAGATCTCAGGAGGTTTAAAACAGAAGGCTGATACAGAAAGAACAATGAATGGTGAAAAACTTAACCTATGTAGAGAGATCAAGGCTTAGACATATGTGTGACTTAGTGTCATTTGGGTGACTTTCTAGGATGGCCCAAAAGGCAGGACTGATGGGTTGATTTGAATGAGCTTGAAACTTGTGCCCATTTTGTTTTGCTTTTTGTGGCTGTTCATTTCAATCTCCTGCCTAAATTGTGGAGACCAGAAAGCAAACAGTAACCAGAGGAGCTGGAGTTCTGGTTATGATTTTAGATTCTTTCAAATAGATTCCCTCATGACAGACTTTAACTAAGACCTGAAGGAAGTGAGAGAAAGACTTGCGATGTGATTGGAACATATCATGGGTCCATTCTCAACAGCCACTTTTGCACTTCTGACCATGACAGGGCCAGCAGCTACTAAGAAGCCAGTTGGGTGGTGGGTTTGGAAATTTCTACTGGATGCTCAGCCAAGAGAATATTTATCTCAAATGATTTGTAAACCTTTTAGTGCTTGCTCTCTCTCCCCACTCACTCCCCTTCCCTCTTTATCTCTATATACACATAAATACATATATACATATATATGTTCATACATGTGTGGGCAAAAACACACACACACACACACACACACACGCACACACACAGATCCCTCTTCCTTAAAATAGTTGGAGTGGATTCTGTTCTGAGGAAATGACCACTGACATAATGTTTCTTAAAGTTTTGTTAGAGAAGTCAATAGAGAAGAGATAGAATGTGTGTGGGCGTGGAGAGAAAGAGAGGAGAGAGACTAGTCTAGCTCTTTGACGCTATGAATTCACTATTCATAATTATTAAATCTGATGATCTTTCTCAGCATATGTTCATATTGATATGATGTGTGAGGAAACACAGAACCTTGAAGGTGTGCAAATGTACCTGACTTCTCAAGTAATCATCAAGCATTAAGAGAACCTCAAGGAAACATCCATCATGTGAAGAATTTTGCATCCCAAAACAAAGAAAGATACAGCATTTGACTTTAGCTATCCATTGGTATGGAGGGAAAACCTTCTATCTCTGTGCACCAGAGGGGTAGATATAAGCTGTTGCCCTGTGTGCTCTGCATAACCTCTTCTATCACTCTGGTAGACCTCCATCTCTTCATTATTGCAATGTTTGACTTTCTCTCTCCCAACTGTGCACTGCCTAGCAGGTGACAAAAAGCTCATTTTAAGCAGCTGCAGACAGATGCGTAAAGAACAATTTGTACCTAATTTCCTACTTTATCTGGAGGGTGCACTGAAGGTAATGCACTCAGAAGCATGAAATAATTGGTCCACATATAAAGGGCTTTTTGCCTTAAAGTGAGGCCTATTAAAGTGCTCAATAGAATAAAGGATGTGTTTGAATCCCTTTAAAATATTCTATGTCCTTTGAGTCTACAGCCATACCACCCTGGCTTCCGACTCCATCTGATCTCAGAAGCTAAGAAGGGTCAGGGCTGGTTATTCCTTGTATCGGACTTGGAATACCAGGTGCTACAGGCTTAGGAAAAGAACTCAGCAGCCCACTCCCAAAATAATCAGCCATTGAAAACCCTGTGAACCACAGAGAAGCATTGATAATAGCACCAGGCATGGCACAGTGTCAGGTAGTGTTTTGTTCTATTGGACATAGGGTTGCTATGAGTTGGACTCGACGACACCTAACAACAACAACAACAACAACAACAACAACATATCCTTAGAAGACATTAAGGTTTAGAACAGAAATGGATTTTTTTCTATATAATATTAAGAGGAAAAAATCACTTGGGTCTGGTACTTGGTTGAGACTAAAGCTGTGTCAATGTGCACACATTGATGCAAATGTGATGTTTATAGTAACCATTATTCCAAATGGTCTTTATTAATATTCTAAGGACAAGACTTGATTTTTCTCATGAAAATCAAGGATTATTTGCAAAAATCTCAACCAATAGTAATCTTCCCATTGACACTGCTGAAAAAATTGAAAAATATGACTTATTTTCTAGGTTCTCACCATTTGAAGTGTCAGCAGCATTGGAATCACCTAGGAAGTTGTTAGAAATTCAGGCTCAGATCCCACCCTAAGGTCCCTTGGCCATATACTTACTTTTCCTTGTTTATAACTAAGGATGACCATGCGTCTGAGATCTGGCCAATAAAGGGTAATCTAGAGGCTTATGGAAAAGTCTTTGCCTCCTAATAAAAGGAGCAGAGATGGAAAGATAGCTTGTTGGTTTGTTGGTTCCTTCTTTCAGCCTAAACACAGATAGGATGATTGATATTATCAGAGCCATCTTAAAACCAGGAATTTCTAAAAAGAAAGTCAACAATTCAACTTGTTGAGAGTGGAAGAGAAGAAAAGTAGCAAGAGTGAATTCCTCATGACACAATTGAGTCCTTACTTATAACCTGGACTCTTTCTCCAAAATTTGTATTTTGTTAACACAAAGCAAAGCAAAAAGAGAAAATGATTTATTATTGTTGTTGTTGTTACGTGCCATCGAGTCAGTATCCAACTCATAGTGACCCTACACACAACAGGCAAAACACTATTGTCAGTGCTTCTCTGCTGTTCGTAGGGTTTTCAATGGCAGATTGATTCTTGAGAGTGGATTGCTAGGTCCGTCTCCCAAGCCTACAGCACTTGGTGTTCCTAGGTGATCTCCCATCCAAGTACTAACAAGGCCCAACCCTACTTAACTTCTGAGATCTGATGGGATCGGATGCCACAGGGCTATGGCTGCAGGCTTTATAGAACCTTAGATATAGTAAATTTTATGTAAAATTTAATGAATATGTGTCAAACTGGTGGGTCCTTATGGTGCACAGACATCCTGGCTTGATTCACCTAAATTTTGCAGGGAGTTGCTGGCCCAGAGCTTCTTGCATTAAGCTGGCAAGGACTCTACTACTGAGCTACACCTCAAGTCCTACTCAATATCTTAAAAACACTGAATCTGTTCCTTTGTTTGCACTCCACTTTTAACTGTTCCCAGATCCCTCTGATACACTTTGTCACAGAGCATGGAGCACTTTTGGCGCCAAAGTTCCACTATGGTGAGGATGATCATGATGGATGTTATAGGTTGAATTGTGTTCCTCTGAAAGATAGTGAAGTCTTCACCCCCAGGTGCTGTGCTTGTCACCTTATTTGGAAATAATGTCTTTGCAGATGATCAAATAAAGAAAAGCGCATTCGACTGGCCCTTCATCCAATATCACTGGGTGCTTATAAAAGAGAAATTTGGACATAGAAATACAGAGAGAAGATGATATGAAACACAGAGACTGCTATCTACAAGCCAAGGAACACTTGAGACCACTGGCAGCAAAGAGAGGCACGGAGCAGGTTATCCCTATTGACCCTGAAAGGTCAACTCTTCTGGTATCTTCATTTTGGACTTTAAGCCTTTAGAACTGTGGAACAGTAAATGTCTGTTAATTAAGCCACTCAATTTGTGGTATCTTGTGCTGGCAGCCCATGGACACTAACACATGGGGGAGGACATGAATGCTTATATTCTGATAGAGAAGTTCCAAAGTCTTACATCATGAAAACCAGTGCTTAAAAGTTTAAGTAGTATTTTTAAAGCATTAATCTTTCAATAATAGATTCAGTGGGAAACACTGAGCTAGTAAATAAAGCTGAGTGACAGAATGCATCTGCTACTCAAAATTTCGATATATTCTCAAATCTAATTTGCACCCTTTCAACAATTTTAGAGGGCTAAAAGGTCAGATATGGATCCAGACCTCACACTATTCTAATCTGTATGTGAGTTTTTATCCCCTTGAAACTGTTGAAGCCTGTAGCCATAATCCCCTGGCCTTCGAGCTCATCAGACCTTGGAAACTAAGCAGAATAGGGCCTGGTTAGTACTTGGATGGGAGACCACATGGGAATCTAGGGTGCTGTAGGCTTGGAAGAGGGACCTGGCAGCCCATTCCCAAAAAACAACCAGCCAATGGAAACCCTATGAATAGAAGAGAAGCACTGACAATAGTGCGTGGCATGGCACAGTATTGAAAAGTATTTTGTTCTGTTGTACATAGGGTTGCTATGAGTTGGACCTTGATGGCACCTAACAACAGCAAAACTGTTGAAAGGGTGTGGGTTAGATTCAAAAATATGTGGTGTGTCTTCTTCCTGTGTGTCTTTACTGCTGAACTGGGTTAATTACACCTGGCTTTCTGCTGCAGAAAATGTTTCTCAGAAGTCAACCTCATCACACCACTAAGCAAGCTGTGGTAAATTTGAGTGGGTCTGGATAAAAAAGTCAAAAGGCATTTTGAAAATGACTATACTACCGAAAACAATATACAGATTCAATGCAATGCCTATTAAAATTTCAATGACTTTTTTTTTCATAGAAATAGATAAAGCAAACTTAAAATTTGTACGGATCCACAAAAGACTCTGAAAAGCCAAAGCAATCCTGAGTAAAAGCCACAGAATTTGAGGCATCAGAGTACCAGATTTCATAATATACTACAAAGCTATAGTCATGAGAACAGCATGACACTGACATGAAACAGACAAAAGGAACAGTGGAACTGAATAAATATCCCAGAAATAAATGTATCAATTCTAGTCAACTGATCTTCAGCAGAGGTCCCAAGATCACACAAGGGGGAAGGAACTGTCTCTTCAATGACTAGTATTGAGAAAACTATATACCAACAGGAAAAAGAATTAAATTGGATCCTTATATAATCCCATATATAAAAATCAACTCAAAATTGATTAAAGACATAAAATAAGACCTTGATCTGCAAAACTATGAGAAGAAAAGATACAGAAAAATATTCTTCATATTTGTCTTCAGAAAAAAATTCTTTGGGTATGACCCCCCAAAAATAAGCAAAAAAAAAAAAAAAAAAAAAAAAAAAGCAAAAATTAGTGAGTGGGATAACAACAAACTAGGAAGCTTCTGTACAACAAACTACAAGAGTGTAGAGACTATCCATAAAATGGGAGCAAATACTTGTAAGCTGTACATCAGATAGGTGGTTAATATCCAAAATACATAAAGAATTCAAACAAGACAATAGCAAGAAAACAAATAACCAAAGAACTTGGGTAGACATTTCTGAAAATAAGACAGGAAAGTCCAGCAACAAGACATACAGTCAACCTAGGAGACCATCAGAAGACAAACGGATGAAAATGTGGCATGTATACACAATAGAATAGTGTTTAGTCTCAAACAAGAAGGAAATCTTCTGATTTACAACACTGTGAGTGAATCTGGAGTACATTATGCAAAGTGAAAAAAGCCAACCACACACAAAAAATCAATACTGTGTGATCTCACTTACCTATGGAATATAAAAAAGTTGCACTTAAAGAAGCAGAGAGTAAAATGGTGGTTACTGGGGGCCAGGGCAGAGAATGAAGACATGTTTGTCCAAGAGGTCAAAGTCTCATTTAGACGGAGTAATAAGTTCTGCAGACCTGTTTCATAGGATAGCAACTATCAATAATAATGTATTTCATACTTGCAAATTTCTAAGAGAATAAGTTTTAAATATTCGCATCACCAAAAATAGTATGTGAGATGATGCATATATTAATTTTTTTTAAATTTTATTTTACAGTGCTGAGAGTTGAGCCCAGAGCTTTGTGCATGCTACCCAACTGTTGTACCACTAAGATGTATTCCCAGCCTCTTTTTTATTTTTATTTTAAAATTTTGGGACATGGTCTTGCTAAATCATGCAGGCTACCTCTGGCCTCAAACTCACTAACCTCGTGCCTCAGCCTCCTGAGTTGCTGGGATTACAAGCATGTGCCATTGTGCCTAGCTTGACAGATATACTAAATTCAATTTAATCATTTCACAATATATGTATACTCGATGGCACCTAACAACAACAACATCTATCAAAATACCATGTTGTACACCATAAATATATACTATTTTTTCACTTGCCAACTAAAAAAAGTAATGACCTGAATTTATAATCCACATCTCCCCAGACCTCTGTCTCTTCTGCATATAACACATTTGAGTCTCACATAAACTCAAATTGGACCTCAATAGCTTTAGCTTCCCTTTTGGAAAGTGTAATTATATTTCTTAATAATTAACCGCAGTGTATCACTTACCATAAGAAAAATTTTTGGAGCAGTTCCCTTTGAAATCATGATTCCAAACAACTGCTTTTAGTGCAGGGAAAATATCTTAAGGATAAAGCATTTGACTACAACATGGATGTGCTCATTCTTACTTCTAGGGGGTGGGGGAAATCTATGTGACAAGATCTATATCCCTGGGGGAAAAAGATTGAAGGTATTCCACAATCTTCACTGAATGACCCTAGTTCCTCTAATCTTAAAGCTTTTGGCTTTCAACTTTTAGTTATTAGAATTCTTGGGGAAAGATCTCTCATCAATTTCTCTGTATTAAAATTTAAATCACCAAACTGGAAATAGACTTTTTAATGTCAAGTGAAAATAACTGGTATGTATTTTCAGAGGAAAACTTCCCACTATACAATTTTAAAACCAGTACACATTCAGCTCCTCAGATTAAGAGCACATAGGAATTTTATAACACTTCTTTTAAAAAGAAAGTATCAAAACATAGTGGAACTATTTTGCTTATCACATTAACATTTCTTTGAGAGGAAAGAAAGGAAATGACATGTTGTTGGGAGTTCTTCAATTTAGCTCTACAGAGATTTTTAAAAAATGTTTTGACTTTCAAAAACACTTCTGTGGAGTTGTAAAACTGCCTGTCTTCTCTCCAGGCTATTGTGTACACAAATGCAGTTCTTATTTTTATAGTATATGCTTTTGATCATTCAGCTCCATGGATCATGTCTATATATTTCAAGACCTTAGATAATCTGTACCATCCTTACTTATCCTAAATTTTATTTCACATTTCCCAGTAATAAACTTTATCATTACCTTATTACCTTTTTATCTCCTTGTCAACTCCAACAAATGTAGGTTTATGTAAAAATAGGCGCACACACACACACACACACACACACACACACACACACACGCACATTCCATAAATATGCTGGCCCTGGAACTTCACTTAAGACTTTTTCCCCCTTTCTGCTGTTTTCTTATATATTTTTCTCATAGAATCTAAACTTCAATAAGAGCCACCATTCTATTTTCATCTAAGAAGCTGCTGATGACTTCTACTAACATTGTCCATCCACTTCCTTATTCCTGTTGCTTGTTTAAGATGATACCGTATAGCACTTGACTCAATACCATATCACAGTGCTTTCTAAGTTTTTATGAACATAAAGGCTGTGTTATAATTTTGGGGCTTCCTTTGCATCCCCTACTGTCCTTCCTGGCACATTATGGAACATAACAAACAGATGTTCAATTTCAATAGCCCCCTCTCCAACTCCATAGAGTGGGCAGTAGTGACTCCAAGCAAAACGCCTAGATGAGAAACCATAGATGCTTTAGTTTGGGTAAACTAAGGTGACCAGGCTCACTGGCAGCCACCCCAATCATCACTGTTTGTGGATCAAGAAGAAAAGAAAAAGCTCTCCTTACCTTTTGTGTTAGACTCTTTGTCACTGTGATTAAAAATATCTGACATGAACAACTTAAAGAGGAGAGGTTTATTTTGGCTCATGGCTTCAGAAACATCAGTTTATTATGGTGGGAAGGCAGGCTAGAACAGAGCAGTTCACATCATGGTGGCCAGGAAGTAGAGTGAAGGGAATACAAAAAGGAGCCAGGCCAAGATACCCTCAGTAAACTACTTCCTGCAAGTATGCCCCATCTCCTATCTTTAGCTACTTCCCAATAATGCCATCATATTATGAATCCATCAAGGGATCAATCCATTCAACAGGTCAGACAGAGCCCTCATGATCTAATGGTCTCTAGAAAAGCCATCACTAACACATCCAGAGATGTGCTCTATCTCTTTGTTGTTGTTGTTAGATGCCATTGAGTTGATTCCAACTCATAGCAACCCGATGTACAGGAGATGGAAACATTCCCTAATTCTGTGCCAGGCACACGATGTTATTTACGTTTAAACCCATTGCTGTAGACACTGTATCAATCCATCTGGGGGAGGGTTTTCCTTTATTTATTTATTTATTTTTTGATTGACCTTCCACTATCCCAAACATGATGTATTTCTCCAGGGACTGGTCCCTTCTGACTACATGTCCAAAATATGTAAGATGCAGTCTAGCCATCCTTACTTCCAAGGAGCACTCTGGTTGCACTTCTAGGACAGATCTGTTGGTTCTTTTTGTGGTCCATGGTATATTCAATAGTTGTCTCCAGCACCATAATTAAAAAGCGTCAATTCTTTTCCTGTCTCCCTTGTTCAGTGTCCAGCTTTCACAACCATATGATGCAACTGAAATACCATGGCATGAGTCAGGTGTACCTTTGTC
The DNA here is from genome assembly GCA_007922755.1 of Pedetes capensis. NCBI lineage: Eukaryota > Metazoa > Chordata > Mammalia > Rodentia > Pedetidae > Pedetes > Pedetes capensis. Next base: position 189,924 of record VMDO01000424.1, on the reverse strand, counting down.
TTCAATGTGACATTTTACTTTTCAATACTCTAAAGAGATCTTGTGCCACAGCTTTTCCCAAAGCAATGTGTGTTTTGATTTCTTTTCTTTTCTTTCCTTTTTCTTTCTTTTACTTTTTTTTTTTTTTTTTTTTTGGCAGTACTTGGGGTTGAACCCAGGGCCTCGCGCTTGCATGCTTTCCACATGCTGGACTACTGAGCTGCACACCCAGCCCATTTTTTGGTTTTACTTTCTTGAGACAGGGTCTCACTAAATTACGCAGACTACCTCTGGTCTTGAACTTGCAATTCTGCTGCCTCCGCCTCCCCAGCAACTGGAATTACAGACGTGTGCCACCAGGCCAGGCTAGGTCTTTTGATTTCTTAACTGCTGCTTTCATGGGTGTTGATTATAGATAGCCAAGCAAAGCAAAATCCCGGACAACCTCAATCCTTTCTCCATTTATTGTGAGGTTGCATACTGACCCAGTTGTAAGGACTTTTGTTTCATTGATGTTTAGTGGAAATCCATACCAAAGGCTGTGCTCTTTGATCTTCATCAGTAAATGTTTTAAATCCTCTTTACTTTCAGCAAGCAGAATTGTGTCATCTGCATAACACAGGTTGTTAATGAGTCTTCCTCCAATCCTGCTGCCACATTCTTCCTCATAAAGTCCAGCCTCTAGGATTATTTGCTCAGCATATAAATTGAAGAGATATGGTGAAAGTATACAGCCTTGACACACACCTTTCTCAACTTTAAACCAGACAGTGTTTCCTTTTTCTATTTGAGCAACTGCCTCCTGGTTCATGTACAGATTCCTCATGAGTACAAATAGGTGCTCTGGTATATCCATTTTTCAAAGTGTTATCCATAATTTGTTATGATCCACCCAGTTAAATGCCTTTGCATAGACAATAAAACATAGATAGACATCTTTCTGATATGCTCTGCTTTCAGCCAGTATCCACCTGACATCAACAATGATGTCCCTGGTTCTCCAACCTCTTTTGAAACCGGCTTGATATTCCAGCAATTCCCTGTCTATATACTGCTGCAGTTGCTTTTGAATGATCTTTAATAAAATTTTGCTTGTGTGTGATATTCATGATATTGTTCGATAATTTCCACATTCAGTTGGATTCCCCTTTTGGGGAATAGGAACAAATATGGATCTCTTCCAGTTAGTTGGCCAGATAGCTGTTTTCCAAATCTGTTGGCATGAACATGTTAACACCTCCAGTGCTGCATCTGTTTGTTGAAACATCTGTATTGGTATTCCATCAATTCCTGGAGCCTTGTGTTTTGCCAGTTCTTTCAAGGCAACTTCCACTTCATCCTTCAATTCCATTGGTTCGTCTTCATCCTTCAATATCATTGGTTCCTCTTCATATGCAACCTCTTGAAATGGTTGGCAATCTACCAATTCTTTTTTGTATAAGGACACTATGTATTTCTTCCATCTTCTTTTGATGTTTCCTGCACCGTTTAATATTTTCCCACTAATCTTTTAGTCACTTCTTAATCCAATCAAGTTGACCATCAGAAGGAACCATCACACTTTATATTCACTCCTCATCTCTCCAAGTCTGAATTTTGAAAGGCCAATTCCCAGGCAAGGATCAAAACTAAAGTAACAATTCTTCATCTCCTTGTTTTTGCTTGGTCATCCTTCAATGCAAACCATCTGTTTATCATGCCATGTGTTCTAGTCTTCAGAATGCTCATCTCCTCTGACAATATTAGCCTTTTATTTTTTATAAGCTCTTTTATGTGTCTTTTGGAACTCATTCCAATACATTGGCTAACTGAACAGTTCTTCACTTCACAACATTCATATAAATAGCTACCACCAAATTATTTCTTCTGAAGGTCTTACACACACACACCACATGTGTGGGTGTATGGTCCAAGTCTGTCTCATTACCCATGTCAGAACTCCACAAACTTCTCATGGAAAGATCCATATAACTTTGGAGCAGCTCATATGCCAGGTTTTTTTTTTTTTTTTTTGGCTCTTATCAGTCAATCTATTAGAAATCCCACTTGTGTCACTGTTACACTAGAGATGCTCATGATATTCCTTGGTACACTAAATCCTATCACCATGTTATGCAAAGTGAAACTCATAATATTTATTCTCAGCCCTAAACCTTCTAAAGGCTTATTCCATTTATTCCTGTTGCAGAAACAGCTCTATTATTCAGCTGGGTATAAAAGCCAGATACTTGGGAATTATTTTTGAAGCTATTTCTCCTTAGTAAGCATTTCCAGTCATTCACCAAGATCTTTCAAAAATAGTTTTATTGAATCTAGGTGCAGTGGTAGAGACTTATAACCCAAGCTATTCAGGATGCTGAGGCAGAAGGACCATAAGCTTAAGGCCAGCCTAGGATTTAGAGTGACTTTAAATCAAACTTGGGTAACTTAGTAAGCTCTTGTCTTAAAAAAAAAAAAAATTAAAAGGGTTGGGGATGTAGCTCAGTGTTAGAATGCTTGCCTAGCATATGCAGCTCCCAGTACTGGGGGAAAAAAGATGTATTTTGGAACATATATTTAAAAATGAAATATTAAATTGTACTTTTTTTTTTTTTTTTTGCGGTACTGGGGGTTGAACCCAGGACCTCGCGCTTGCCTGCTCTGCAGGCGCTGGACCACTGAGCCACTGAGCTGTACCCTCAGTCCAATTTTTTTCCTTTTTTTTTTTTTTTTTGAGATAGGGTCTCACCAAGTTACGCAGACTGCCTCTGGTCTCGAACTTGTGATCCTCCTGCCTCCTCCTCCCAAGCCATTCGGATTACAGGCATGCGCCACCGTGCCCAGCAAATTGTACATTTTGAAAGTGCAAATTTGGGCTGGAAATGTACCTCAGTGGTAGAGTGCTTGCCTAGCCTGTGCAAGGCCCTGAGTTTGATCCTCAGTACCACAAAAAAGTGCAAATTTGATATATTTATATTAAAATCACTACCACCAAGATAATGAATACTTTCACTGCCCTTCCATATTCTTCATACATCTTTGTAATCCCATATTTCCCAAGATATCCCAAAACTTCTTAATCTATCCACCAGTTGAAGATTTAATTAATTCTGATTTGGGGAGCTTATGGAAAAAAAACTATTATAAACATTCACATACAATATTGCTTTTTTTCCCCCCTCTTAGATGTGTAAGAAAGCTAGGACATATGGTAGATGTATATTTAACATTTTCAGACACTGTCAAACTTTTTTTTTCTAATGGTTGTACATTCCTACTACCAGTATATGAGAATTATGGTTGGTACACATTTTTGCCAAGTGGAATGGTCACATTTTAAAAATTTAGTCATTCTGATATGTATTCAGTAGAATCTCTTATATTTATGTGTCCACAATGACTAATGATGTCGATCATATTCCCATGAAAGTATTTGCCTTCAACATATCTGTATTGATAAAGTGTCAATAAAAATTTTTGCTAAAATTTTTTATTGATTATGTTATTATTGAGCTTTGAGACCTTTTAATATATTTTGTGTAGAAGTGCACCTAACAACAACAACAAAGTCCTTTGTTGTTGTTGTTGTTAGGTGCCGTCAAGTCGGTATCCGACTCATAGCGACCCTCTGTTCAACAGGGGAAACACTATTGTCAGTGCTTCTCTGCTGTTCATAGGGTTTTCAATGGCAGATTGCTTTTTGGGAGGGGGTTGCCAGGTCCTTCTCCCAAGCCTACAGCTTCTGGTGTTCCCAGGCGGTCTCCCATCCAGG
>VMDO01000424.1:136346-186094 GCA_007922755.1 Pedetes capensis | reverse complement strand
ACAAAGTCCTGTATCAAATATATGAGTATTTCTTCTAATCTATGGCTTGTCATTTTATTCTTCGTTTCTTTAAAAGAGCAAAAATGTATAATTTTCATCAGGCTCAAATTTTCAAAAATTATTTATTTGTTCTTCACAATGGATCATGCTTTTCTGGCATGTCTAAGAAATATTCCCTAACCTAAGGACACAAAGCCTGCAGCCATAGCCCTGTGGCATCTGATCCCGTCAGATCTTGGAAGCTAACCAGGGTCTGGCCTGGTTAGTACCTGGATGGGAGACCGCCTGGGAACACCAGAAGCTGTAGGCTTGGGAGAAGGACCTGGCAACCCCCTCCCAAAAAGCAATCTGCCATTGAAAACCCTATGAACAGCAGAGAACCCTATGAACTGACAATAGTGTTTCCCTTGTTGTGCAGAGGGTCGCCATGAGTCGGATACCGACTCGACGGCACCTAACAACAACAACAACAAGGACACAAAGATTTTTCTTCTATGTTTTCTCCTAGAAGTTTAACAGTTTGGTTTTACGTTTAAGCCCTTGATCCATTTGGAGTTAATTTTTGTTTTTGTTTTTTTGAGACAAGGCCTTGGTATGTAGCTCAGGCTGACCTGGAACTTGTCACCCTGCTGCTTCAACTTCCCAGGTGGTGGGATTACAGACGTGTGCCTACAAGCCTAGGTTGGAGTTCATTTTTGTATTTGTGCAATTAAGTTTACTGTTTTGGATGTGGATATCCCATTGTATGGTTCATTTGCTGAAAAGACTCTTCTTCCCCCATTGAATTTCTTTTGAACTTGTGTCAAAAATCAATTGTCTGTATATGTGTAGATTTATTTCTGAACTCTCTATTCTCACCAATTGATTTTTTTTGTCTGTTGTGATGACAAAACCTCATGGTCCGACTAGTACAGCTTTATGATAAGCTTTGAAGACAGATACTCTTACTCCTTTAATTGTGTCCTTTTTCAAGTTTGTTTTGGATATTCTAGATCTCTTACATTTCCATAGAAAGAGCTAGTCAATTTTCACTGAAAAGTCTACTGAGATCTAAAGGGCTATTTGAATCTAATCATCAATTTGAAAAGAATTGGTTTCTTAAAAATAGCGAATCTTTTGATTAGAAGTATAATCACCATGTATTTGTAGTATCTTTATTTTTCTCAGCATTCTTTTTAGCTTTCCATGTAAAGACCTTGTATACCTTTCATCAATTTTATCCAGATGTGACTTGTCTTTTATCTCTTAACAGTATCTTTCACAGAGCAGAAGTTTTAACTTTAGTAAAGTCCCATTTATTGCTTTGGATCACATTTCTGGAATAAAGGAATATTTATTCCTTTCTTGCATCTTTATGGTGCAAAATTTGTATACACTACCACTATCAAGGGCTAGGATTTAGCTCAGTTGGTAGAGCGCTGTGCTGCAGTCTCTGAGGTCCAGAGTTCAATTCCCAGTACCTCAAAAATGGGAGAAGGACCTGGCAATCCACTCCCAAGGCAATCCTGAAACAGTCAGCCATTGAAAACCTTATGAGGGTCGCTATGAGTCGGATACCAACTCAACGGCACCTAACAACAACAACAACCACTATCAAGGTATAATTATTTTTCACTTGTACTCCTTTAAAGTTGTCATTGCTCACTTAAGAACTGTACTATGAAAAGAGAGAATATTCCTGTTGTGATTATGATTGTAACCCAGAATCTAATTTTGTGTTCTGTCCTTACCCACACATAATCAATGTTAATTGAATCTGTTCACAAGTAATGAATGATTGGTGACTTCACTCTGCAGTGGACTCAATGTCTCAGTTATTTTGCTCACAATACCCTGATCTTCATTACTTCTTTGTTTTGCTCTTACCTGTCAGGCACCATCACAAACACACATGAGTGTGACCATCCATGCTTACTTTTTTTGCTTGCATTACATCAGAAGTCAGCAAATTGAAGCCTGGTGAAGAAGCTAAGATTAGTTTTTGCATTTTAAAAAAGTTGTTCAAATAGCAAAGAAAAATATTTGAAAAGACCATATATACATAGTCTCAAAGCCCAAAGAATTTCCTATCTTAGGGTTTACAAAAAAAAAGTGTGCTGACACTGAATCCAGACTACTGAGCATGTGATGAGCAGAAGCACCCAGCTGAACAGTCAGCCCATCTCCACTCTCCTCATGGAACCTGCTATGTTCTCTTATCAGCTCATCTTCCTAATCTCTGCCAATATTTCAAAGCCATTTTATGACTGCAAATCTCTGGTCCTTTCATCTTTTCCCTAGTCCTCTACAGATAAAGTTCTCAGACAAGAATATAATCTACCTTTGGCTCATGCTGTTTCCTCTCACTATAATGGAGGATATGCACCCACCTGTAGTAAGGCAAATTCCCCCCATCTATACTGTGGACTTCTTCCTTTCCTGCTATAGTCAACACACACTTTTGGTGTTCTGCCATCTTTTCCTTGACAGAAATACCTCTTCACTATTTCATACCTCTGCTCAGTTTTGTTGTTGTTAGGTGCTGTCCAACTCACAGCAACTCTATGTATAGCAGAACCAAATGCTACCCGACACTGTGCCCTGCACACAATCTTTTTATGTCTGAGACAATTGTTGTAGGCACTATGCCTCTTCTCATTTTGAGTCATGCCACATCAGCCAAAGGAGGTCCCAAGGACTTTACTCCATTTCCATCATTAAGGTCAACTCTACTTTGAGGAGGCAACTCTTCCCCAGTCCTTTCTTGATGCCTTCCAACCTGAGGGACTCATTTTCTGGCACTATATCTGACAGTGTTTTTCTGCTATTCATAGGGTTTTCAATGGCTAATTGTTTCAGGAGTGGGCTGCCAGATCCTTCTCCCTAGTTTGTTTTAGTCTGGAAGCTCATCTGAAACTTGTCCCTCATAGGCGGCCTTGATGGTATCTGAAATACCAATGGCATACCTCTCAGCATCACAGCAACACACAAGCCTCCATAGCACAAGCTGACAGACACATGGGGGCCATTCTTTTCATATGATTGAAATTGGAACAACTGTCAACTACTATTTCTGTAGCCCCATGGGTAAGCACATGATTCAGCCTCAGATAGTCAGAATATTCCACCTCCATGACTAGGTAGGGGGAAAAAAGCCACACTCAAATATGCCACTTTGGCAGAGGATTATTTTGAGCTTAAATGAAAGACATTTTCAACACGACCAATGCAGAAAGGAACCTTCCCAGAGCTTACCTTACTTGTCTAAAAGCAGAAAATTAGGGAAATTTTATGGCCATGAAGAAGACAGAAAGTCTGTGCCAAGATGTACCTGCACACATCTACTTTACCATTAGTTTCCCCCTATGTTTACCTCACTACATTTTGGCATCTAGGAAGCCTAAAACTTTTTCCTTTGTCTCACCACTTCCCCAAAACCCAACTTCTAAAAACCCTTTTAAGTGATTTGTCACTGAGTTTCTCACTGTGAATACATGTGCCCCTATTAATAAACTCTTTTTCTTGCTAATTTGTCTTTTGTTAGTCTAATTTGCAAGGCCTGTAGCCAATGAACCCAAGAGGTAGAGGGAAAAGGTTTTCTGTTTTCCCCTCCACTACATCTATCTACACTGTCTGTAGCTGTACCACCTGGTGTCAGTCTAGTCAGATCTCAGATGCTAAGCAGGATCAGGCCTGCTTAGTACTTGGATGGGAGACCACCTGGGAATACCAAAGTTGGGCTAGTCATTGTTCCAGGAAAATGGTACTATCTTTTCCTCTTGAAGGACCTCAGTGAAATGCGAAGGATGGGAAGAAGTAAAGAAGATGAATATTTTCATAGCATTTTCTGCATGGTAAGAGATTTGGAGCCAGATTTTACTAGGATTTGGGTTAAAAGATAAGCCTGGAAACTTAAAGATAACTGAATAGTAAGAGACTGGCCTCCCTAGAGGTATGTGTTTATATTTCAAGAGGTGATTAGAACCCTAGGGATGGACATATTCTAGGAGTGGTAGACTCAGAGAAACCTGTCTTCTCTCTAGCCTGCAGACATTTATTTACATTGCAAAGTATAATAGCATGGAATCTTTCTTCTTCTCTCCTAAAGAAGAGTTTGTATACATTAGGGAGCAAATGTTGCCCTTCCTATCTCTGTAGGAAAACTGTGAGAGAGCTTTGAGAGAGCTATCCCCCTTCTACATGAACTTTTAGATTCTCTTGGGGCTCTTTACCTACAGAACTGATCCAAGCAATTATAAGGTGCCATGTGGCTTTCATTGTATCATGTTAGAGGGGGAAAAAAACAAGGAAGGGGGCTGACACCATTATTGTTAGTACTAAGCATAAATAGTTTATCCTTGCCCCAGAAATTGTATATCTATCCTCAGGGTCATATGAATAAATATCAATATTAAAGCAATAATATTTAAAAGCTTAATGTCTATGTTCACAAATTGGCTGTATGGGTATTTCTAGTATCTGGAAGCATGTGATACTTAAGAACTCTTTGGTGATTGCTTGTTGAATAAGTAAGTGAATTGTTTCAGTACCTGAAGCACGGTTAAGTGCCATTCAGTAGACGCGAGGGCTGATCTAATAATGCCAGACTCAGCATATGGTCAGCATCTTCTGGACATGTTTGAAGAACTCCAGGGACCTGTAGTTGGTGGGATTGGCTTAGTGCCAATGAGGCCAGTGTCACTGCTGCTCTTCCCTGTAGATTATCTATGGATGGTTCGTTTTCATGACCTCAGATGCTTTTCTCAGTTGACACTGTTCTGGGTGCATTCCTCCAAGGCTCTGGAGTACGGAGTGACATGGTTCCAACCCCAGGTCTGCTATTTTTTTTTCTTTAATTTGGCCAGAATAAATCTTTCCTTTATTAAGTTGATTTTCCCCGGTATTTTGTCACAATAACAGAAAGCTAACACACACAGAATTTGGTTCTTAGCTCTGCAAGGGGTAATCATCACTTAAATTACTAGACAATGACTTATGTATATGAAAATAGACCATACCTTTCCTGGTTAAGTTTCCCAAAGGCACAATTAGGATAGAAATTAAATGGATAAAAAGATTGATTCATTTGTATAACTAGGTGTGCACAAATTTGAAATAAAGTGTATATGGCCTAGGGTTTAGCTCAGTTAGTAGAGCACTGCTCTGTAGTTCCTGAAGATCTGGGTTCAATCCCCAGCACCATAAAAATGGGAGAAGGATGTGGCAGTCCACTCCCCAAAACAATCCCAAAACAATCACCTATTGTAAACCCTATGAGGGTCATTGGGGCTGGGATTTAGCTCAGTTGGTAGAGTGCTGCGCTGTAGTCTCTGAGGTCCCGAGTTCAATTCCCAGCACTGCAAAAATGGGAGAAGGACCTGGCAATCCACTCCCAAGGCAATCCCGAAATAGTCAGCCATTGAAAACCCTATGAGGGTCACTATGAGTCGGATACTGACTTGAAGGCACCTAACAACAACAACAACAACATGAGGGTCACTATGAGTCAGACACAACTCCGTGGCACCTAACAACAGCAACAACAACAAAGAGTATTTGTCAACCAAGGGCCCAATCTTTGACTAAATCTTCACCAGTGAGTTTAAGACATTTGATTCAGGTAACACAAACCAGTTTCTTAAAACCATTCAAAAAAATCTCTTCAGTCTCAAGCATTTGTTATGCATAAAATTGAAGTAAAGCAAGCATTAACAAGTCTCTTGTGGTTCAAACCATAGTAGCACATCCATTTCATACTATGAATTACCTCATTTATGACAGGCGCTTTTCTCAGAATGACACTCATTGGATTATTATGTTGTTCTTAGGTGCCATTCAGTCAGATCCAACTCATAGCAACCCTATGTACAACAGAACGAAACACTCCCCAACACTGTGTCATGACTGGCACTATGCCAGTGCTTCTTTGTTATTCATAGGGTTTTCAATGGCTGATTGTTTTGGGAGTGGGCTGCTGGGTCCTTTTGACATTTTTGCAGTGCTTCGGATTGAATCCAGGGCCTAACTCTCTGCCAAATGGGTAAGCGCTCTGCCAACTGACCTAAACCCCTGCCTGCTGAAAAATATAGTTGAAAGAAAATCAAATCAATGGTATTGTCGTTGGCTAAGAACTTGTTTCTTCAAGTTCAATGGCAGATTTCATCCCTAAAATAATTTCACTCCAGTTGTTGTTGTTGTTAGGTGCGTCGAGTCGGTATCTGACTCATAGCAACCCTCATAGGGTTTTCAATGGCTGACTGTTTCGGGATTGCCTTGGGAGTGGATTGCCAGCCCTTCTCCCATTTTTGCTGTGCTTGGAATTGAACTCAGGACCTCAGAGACTGCAGCACAGCACTCTACCAACTGAGCTAAATCCCAGCCCTCACTCCAATTAGTGCATAGTAAATAAGGATCCTAACAGGATCTGGATTATGTAAAAATCAGAATAACATCTGACTGTGTACAGAATGCAACATATATTTTTAGTTACAAAGAACCATTGTCAGACTTTCCAAGAAACAAAGTAAGAAAACATTCCCAACTTTTCAACAAGCCAGGGTATTGTTTTCAAAGCCTTTTTAAAAAACCTATGCTTTGTGCTTGTTTTTGTTATCAGTTGGAGGCCTGCTTTCATGAGATGAAATACAATACTTAGGAGGGAAAGAGACTTCCCGGGAACAACTGAAGCCTAATTGTTACTCTAATGGCTTAAGCCTCTTTTCATCAATTCCACAAACAGTAATTGAGAGTGTGCTTTGGGCAAAGTGCTGTGTTAGGTGTCTATGTGTTTATTTATAATGTGCAATAAACTGGCTTCTCCTTGGTGTTCATGGAGGCACAGCTTTGCAATGTTTGCCAAAGGTCATAAAAGAGCTAATAGATCTCATTAGGTAACACATGGTACTTCCATCTATCCAGCTCTTGGTTGGACAGCATTACAAAAGAGGCCAAGGTCTGTGTCTGATCCTGCCTGAACAGGTTTCATTAGTGTTGGGTCACAGACCATGCTTTGACCTAAAAATCTAACTCTAGGGTCATGATAGAACAACAGGGTTTATTAAAGCCAATTTGTTATTATTATTGATACAATGCATGCTAACAATACATGACTTCACATTTGAAGGACAGAACTTTGTTTTTATTGCTATTGACCCATTAGTTCATGAACTTAACAGAAGGATCCAGTATCTAATACTTAAATAATGCCTTTGATAAAATAGCTAATCTCTATAAAGTATTTATTATGGGCCAGCCACTGCTAAAATGCTTTACATATATTAATTCATCTTAATTTTCATATCAATCCTCTGAGGAAGAAGCTATAATTGTTGTTGTTGTTAGGTGCTGTTGAGTCAGTATCCGACTCATAGCGACCCTCTGTACAACAGGGGAAACACTATTGTCAGTGCGTCTCTGCTGTTCATAGGGTTTTCAATGGCAGATTGATTTTTGGGAGGGGGTTGCCAGGTCCTTCTCCCAAGCCTACAGCTTCTGGTGTTCCCAGGCGGTCTCCCATTAAGGTACTAACCAGGCCCAACCCTGCTTAGCTTCCGAGATCTGACAGGATCGGATGCCACAGGGCTACAGCTGCAGGCGAAACTATAATAGTATCTCCTTTTCAAGGATCAGAAAATTGAGGCAGAGGAGTATTATAATGTCTCGCTGTTATAAAGTGACAGAGCTGGGATGAAATCTGGGTTGTCTGGCTCCCAAGTTCACATAGCTGATAGCTTTGATGCTTGCATGAAGCCTACTCTTGTCATTCACCAATCAACACACATCAGATCCCCTCTTTCAATTTTAAACTTACAGTGAAGCATATGGTCTTGAGATTTTAATCAATAGGACTATTTTTTTTCCTTTCACAACCCTAGTAAATGGTTCCTGTATGCTGCAGACCCCATAACCAGATATTCAAACTATCTTCAGTTGAACTCCCACTTTCTTTCCAATTGCTTCTGCAGATACTTTCTTCAACAGTGCTTCCATTTCCTCACCTAAATGTATTCTTTCCAACTAGACATTTCAGCCTGAAATCACCTTTCCTTCTCTAAATTTTTAATGCTAATTAATGTTAGGACATTTTCCTGACTGTTTATATAAGGGATTATGTAATTTCTAATGCTGATTTGAATGTTTCTAAACCTTTAGTCGTAATTTAACTTCTTTGGTTCTTCACACTTTCAATAGTACTCTTAGCTCTTGAGGACAAAGGCCTAGTAGTAAGCCTGAAATAAAAGGTTTAAGTTAGTCATGTGTATATATTAAAGCTATGGTCTATGTGAAAATAAATATGGATTCTTCCAAGATTGATAAGATATGTGGCGTGCTATTAAAAATACTAAGGTGAGTGACATTGGCTTTAGATCAATTAAATAATCTGCCCAATTAGGAATTCTTCCATTACTTTTCTCTCTTATCAATTCATCAACATATATTAATAAAGAAATATTTTTTGACATCTATTATAATGAGACAGGCTCAATGCCATGTTTTTAAAAAATTTATGTGTAACTCATGGCCCAATACAATCAAGTTGGATTTCTGATTTTATATCTATCTATAACATTTAACTAACAACTTTAGGAAATATATGATAAATACCATAATGGTCTTATTCATGTGAGAGTTTAGAGGAGGTTGGAGTGCCCAATCCATAGAAGTGGGATTTAAGATGAGCCTACAGTCGCATGTAGAAAAAAAGAGAAGAGAAGAAGGGATTATCAGACAAAAGGAAATGTGCTTGTTGATGTTTAGAAGACAATATACTAAACAATTCAGTAAGGGAAGAGAGAAATTTTAAGCTTGGTCATGTAGGTTGGACTACAGAAAACTAGTAAATGTCATACAAATATCAGCTTCTTAGGCATTTAGAAGCCAAAAAAGGATTTTGAGGTTGATGATAGTATTATGAGAAGGCTGGTTTTAGAGAATCAATCTCTGGCATGTGTTATGCATGTGTAATGAAGAGAGATTAGAGGAAAGATTCAGTAAGCAATTATTAGAAAATTTAGACTCAAAGATTTTAGAATTTGAAGTGCCTTCTTTATACAATAAGATCTTATTTAGATAGAAGAAAAAACTTGGGACCTAAATAGGTGAAGAAAACTGCCTAAGAACATGAGCAAATTTTGTTTTCAAATTTGTATTTTCATTTCACATAAAAATTATAAAACTAATTTATTATAATTGAAAATGAATTTAAAGGGAATGATTGAATCAAGTGCAAGTCTACCAAATGTCAAAGTATATTTTTTGGCTAGAAATACATTAAAAGGCATAACTTTATCAGATGGTTAAAAACTCCAGATTTGTTATTCGATGAATTGTCCTAGATACTAAAGCATCCTTTTACATTTATGGGAAACAGTATATTAATACATAACTCCAAGCTATATCATGTGATTTACCAACCAATCTTGTATTATTGCCATTATGTTAACTGGGAGCAGTAAACTTGAAAATGATGTCTTATAATGTGTTGATGAACTTTATTATTTTGTTGCTAGATTTATCACTAAGCCAGCTCACATCATTTTCACACCATTTAATTAGCTCAACACATTTTCAAGGCTACTGACACTTCTTTTTGTTTTGAGTGGCTTCTAATATTTACACTTGAGAAGGAACTGAAAAATCTCATAAAAAGATAGTTGTTAATTTCCATTAAGGAGCCATGATATATGGGTAGTCATGTGTTTTCATTAGTGTGTAAGGTGAGCAAGAATGAAGAATATTCATAAAATCTAAAATACCAGCACACATGCTCAAAAAATTTCATTAGAAGATATGTGATAATTTCCAAATGGACAAAGGCCATCAGTAGAGAAGAACATTGAACAAAGATCAGTTGCAGTTTCATTGGTTTGGAACCATATCCCAAAGTTCTTGAATTATTATAAGAATTCTTGGCTACTATTCAATGCATAAAATCTTATAAAGTTTATGTATAATTGTTTAACACAGAGTTCTAACTTTCCCTTGATGGCTAAGATGCTATTCTATGGCCAGAAGTTTATTAATGTGTTTTTGTATTTATCCAATGAATATTTGTTGAGTACGTAAGCAACTATGATGTAAGTGATAAAATCTAAAAAAGTGATAAATTTGAAAAAGAGGCATGGGATAAAATGCTAATGGAATCCTACTGCTCTGGGTGCTCATAATGAAGGTTCAGCGACTTCTCACATAGGCTCTAGTGAAATTATAACAGCCCCTCAACTCTTCCACTAGGTCAGGCCAAAGCAAGCCAGTGATTACACACACTTTTCACCGTTAGCATATATCTTAATGTAATTGCAACCCTTAAAAGTACGGTAGGAGAGTAAGGAAATTATCAAAGTCCATGCCCTGGCCAGTAGCTCACAATGATCTCTCCCTTTGCACATCATGGTAATTGAGATCAAATGATATTACTATTTCTAGCCAAATTTGAAATTTGGGTGAAATGGTCTGGAGATAATTTCCATGAAAATCTAGCTCAGTTTGTGAACTTAAAAGTCAATATCCTTTGGGGCATTACACATTGACTTGAGTCAAAAAGATACACATGTGCATGCATGGAGAGTCATGAGGCTTGAAGTCTGGCAATTACGGAAACATGGGTGAACGTTCTGAGACTATGCAGTATACTAACTCCCTACCTGTCAAGCAGCTTGAGCTAAGGACATTGTACAGCTAAATCCCCCCCTCCCGTGTGTGTGTGTGTGTGTGTGTGTGTGTGTGTGACAGACAGAAGGATAGAGAGAGAGAGAGAGAGAGAGAGAGAGAGAGAGGGAGACTGTGTATGCATGCACACATTTCCTTCATTTCCTTTAGAGACACATGGTTCAGTGTTCCCTGACAGAGGTAGAAGAAATTAAAATCATTAGGTAAAGATAGTGTCATTGGTGAAGAGCCTCAGTATAGGTTCTTTAGGGTTAAAGCCTTAGGTTGATGGCATTTTTGCTTCAAATATGATGATTTTAATGAAATTTCAGAATTTAGTTATGGTGAACTCATTTTATTAATTTTGTTTATTCTAATTTCTCTTTCTCCTTCCATTCTTTATTATTATTTTTTTTCCTATTTGTAGAAGCTTGCCAACTAAGACCATTAGGAAGGTGAACAAAAGGAGCTAAAGCTGTTGTCTAAAGGTAAAGAAGGACGAAATTAGTAAAGGAAGGAGCTAAAGATAGCAAAGATAACTTGGTAGTTTATATCACATTTCTACCTAATCACTGACATATTTAATCCAATGTGGTTTGGGAACTTAAATTATCTACATAATTTTTTTGGGCACTCATTATTTTTAATGCAAACACTGCATTAAGTGAAGCTTTAAACACACACACACACACACACACACACACACACGAATGTAGGGAACCTATGCATTGTGAAAATGATTACTGAGTGAAAACTTGCAGGTAGACAAAGCTTAGTACTGTGGGTTATTGAGGCATATGCAAACAAGAAAAGGACAATCTGAAATATCTGAATTGCTACAAAGCACTTATTTTTCCTTTAAAAATTAAGATGTAAAAATTGCTTCCAATACTTTTAAAAGGTTATAGCAAATGTATAGATAATTTATAATTGAATGTAAAGTGAGGAATCTAAGTCAAATCATTGATTGTATTTTGAGGTAAGTCGAGGAAAGAATTTTAAAAGACCATGTCTACTATTATAATAAAAATATTTATTATAAAAATTCTCACATTTCTCTGGACACAACCTAAAGACAAAAACACAGCTCATACATTAATAATTTAAGTGGGCCTGAGCATTCAGTATCCATCTACTAGAATCCTAAAGGTCCTCCACAGATTCACAAATACCAAAGAAAATTACTTCTGTTTTAGTTACACAGTTGATGCTATTGAGATACTAAAAATTTTTTCTCTAGTATTTTAAAGATAGTTCACAGTACTTGGGCTAATAAATTATTCAACTGCTTTAAATTCTTGGTAAATAGTTGTATTTACCAAATACTTGCAAAAGTGTTTAGCTCAAATTTCAATAAAAACTAAAACAGTAACATTTTGTAAATAGTTTCATGTAATCAACAAATACATGAGTCAAAGTCCCACCATCAAAGTCACTGTCTAGGATTTCTGATGATAAAATCTGAAATCCAAAACAAATAGTTGAGGCTCTATTACCACAATTAGGAGCACCACAACACTAGTTCATCACTAAATTAAATACAATACTAAATTCAACATATAAACAGTACAGATTGTTTTACAATGCGGAAAATCCTAATTTTCCCGTACATGTCAGTTTAAACATTAATTTGACACAGATGGATTTGTTATCTTACAAAACCTATTATAAACGAGAGAACCATTTAAAGAAGCCATACTGCTTTGAAAGATGCCAATTAATCCTCTTGTCAATTATTTATCTGTGAAAATATAGATTATTCCTTGGAATAATTTGTGGGGAAAATAGAAAGATGCCTGCCTTATGCTCCACTCCTTTCCTAATTCCCTTCCTTCCTTCCCTCTTTCCTTGTTTTCATTCCTTCTTTTCTAAGAGCAATCTTCATAAATGACCTGTTAACCTGCAGATTACACCTCAATCTTCCCAAAGTACCATATGCATTACAGCTTTCTTTCATTAGGTCCTAGTCTCAATGATTCTTAAGTGAAAGTATCCTAGCATGAAAACTTCTTCCAGGCTATTTGTTATTTTTTAAAAAAAACCTAACAAGTATTTAAAGTCTAATGTTCTTGAGTCACTTAATGACTAGAAATATTTTAACAGACATGTTAATGTTGGCGTGTAAAGAATATAATTAAATATATCAAAAATACATCTTTTAAGCCTAGGAAATGGATGCCTTTGGATTATCACCAATCAGATTAGAGAACAACCTTTCCTAATGAGTTAGGTTTTGCATATGTGATTTTTTTCACAAACATTGGTTTTTCCAATCTACTGTTTCATTTATAAACAAAGCAAGGTAAAGTATAGCTTTGGGGTTACTTTGGCAATTCTTCTCTCTCCAACCCTGACTTTCTGAGTTCAATGCACATTCACTCAAAACTAGGCAGCTGGCGATTAGCATTCACTTATTGAGTGAAGCATGAATGAGAAAAGCAGCCAAATAAAGGAGGTTTGTTGATCAGAAGAGGCTTTCTTCTGAGTTTTTACATAAGCCTCAAGGTCTTGGCTGCAACTTTGAATAAAACATTTTGACTTACTCCTCATTCAAAGTGAACATTATTTTCGTCACCATCTTTTCCTCTCTCGAGCGTATAAATGTATATGAAATGTACATTTACAACCATTTCTAATCATGTAGTGTAAACTAAGCTCTAATCTTTGTAGAGCAAGAAAATACTTGTATTTTGACAATTGGTGTTCATTAAATACCAACATATTTTGATGTCAACAAGAGATTGAAGCCATCAGCCTGTTGAAATTGCTAACTCTGCCTTCACATTCATTCCCTTTTCCATGCTTGTCAATGAAGAGATGGAAAATGGAGACTTGCTTCTTCAGGATTTGGAATATATCAAGAGTTAGTCTACATTATGACAAAAGGAGCAGGGCCCTCTCTTAGCTTGTGTAGTCCTGGTCTGTCTTCTCCTAGGTCACAGAACAGAACTGGGTCTCCATTCCTGATTGGATTAATGTTTTTGTTGCTGTCATTTGTTTCTGTGCCAATAGAGTTCACACACAAACATTCAAGAAGCAGTACTGCCACAGACCCACTTGATCCCATAAAATATCCTCAGTGTCCCTCTTCACAAGGCCACTTTTTCCTTCGCCAGGTTCTTTGGTTCCCTGCTTGGGACACACCAATCATCAGCCTCAGAACTCATCTGGTAATGTTTGAAGGCTGACTTGTTAAAGACAGGGAGTTTTTCTATAGACTCAGAAGACAAAGCCTAAAAGAAGAGGGAATGAAACATCAGGCCAATGAAATCACATATACTTGCACTTGATTATTCAAAATACCTTCAGGAGTAAGCATTTAATATTCAAGTATACTCATTTAATTGATTTGCAGGATAAGCATTTAATATTCAAGTATACTCATTTAATTGATTTGCTAATACGAACACACCAATGCCCACAGTATGCTAGGTATTTTATAAAACAAAGCTAAAAAATAATGATTTCCACCCAACAGAATCTGAAATAGTACATACACAATCATAAATTAGGGAACATAACTTGTGTTGAATATTTTTATATGACATTTGTTTGGATATTGGTGATGTGATGGAGTTCAATAGCAAAGCAATTCTTTCTAGGTGAAAACTTCTGTATCTGTGATAAAGTTAAAGTCCTAATCTGACTGCCGATTTTTGAGGCATGGTCTCAAGTAGGCCAAGTTGGTTCTGAACTCATTATGTAGTGTAGGGTGGGCTTGAACTTATAGATCCTCCTGCCTCTGCCTCTGAAGTGCTGGGATTACAAGCATGCATCACCTTGCTTGGCCTTCCTAATCTAACTGTATTAATCTATTAAAAGGCTCTTTTCCAATAGTTTGTAGACTTTTACCCATTTCAGAAATGAATACCTTAACTACTTTAGTCAAAGGGCATTTGGCATTTAGTTCCAGTGTACAAAATGGAAAACTAGAAGCTTAATGTTTTAGTTGTTACCATCTGTAAATATATTTTCAGTTTAAATGATGGACAAATGATTAACAGAATCAGGATACTGATCTTAGCAAATATATTGAAGTTTTATCAGAAATAGAAAAAACATGTACCAAATTTTAAAGTTCAAAGAGGAAATGCCTGGCATCCCACTGAAAGCTTATGAGCAGTCAAATTTCCTTTCCCAAAGTTTCTAATAAGGTCAATTTAAGGTCTTGAATGTCATATTTTCTGTTGTTTTGTAGGCGAGAATATTATTAGCATATATTATCCACAAGCTTATGTAAACTGAAAGTACAACTAATTTCACAGATGCCAAGAGGGGTAGCTTGAAAAAATTCACGTGAGCATGTCTCACTCTGAAACTTAATCTGCTTCATAGGAAACACTCTTGATTCACTTGAGGAAGGTAGCATGGTCCAATTTTCTCTTTGGTAAGCTACCATGTTAAATAATATGTACACACACACCCAAACATAAGATACAATGACTTGTGGTCATTACTTGCATTAAACTCACTTTGGGGGATTCACTCTAGACCATAGAACTCAGAGCTATAAAAGAGGAAGCCATAGTTTCTAAAATATGATTTTCTAATGAAATTCAAAGGATACCTTTAAGTAGATGATAGCATCTGTTCCATATCCTGACAAAGAGTAGAGATTTAGATCTCCTTGAAAGTACTTGGCATAGAGACGAGAAATTGGCAAACCATAACCAAAACCAGCCTGGAGGAGGAAAATCAGTTGTTAGTGAAGAAGTAGATGTGATCCCTGTAATATGAAATGTAGGAAGGAGTCACGATCCTCGCTGATACTGATGTCCTAGAATCTAAATACATACCTTTTGCTTCTGACTAAAGACCCTTGTTGAATTGCTTCACTATATATAGCTTGCTTTATCATTCTTTCCCTATTCCTCACATCTAATTTAACTGAATTGATTAATATGCCTAAACATTTTCTTATAATCCTTGCTCTGTATTTAGACTAGGTGGCTGGGATGAATTTAGCCATATCATTGGTCTTACCAAAGGAGCATTCCGAGAATTATCCATCACAGGCGTTGGTGCAGTGGTGTATGTGTAACTAAAGAGTCGATCAATAATCCTCAGAGGAACTCCACCTCCTCGGTCAGAAATCTGAAACAATAAACAAGCAAGTCATCAGAGCTACACATTAAAAACAATGCACATATGTCTATATAAAACCTCTTCCTTTCAATAAAAGTCACCTGGTATACATGATTTTGATCAATTGCCCAAAGCAGAGAATCACATTATTATCATATTAACCCTTTTTAACTCTCTTAAAAGAGAACCAAAAGAAAAATAGAGAATGATTACCTTAATTGTAAGGTCTTCTTTTCCCAAGACGACAATCACCTCAACTGGTGTAAGGGAAGGGCAATTTTCCTGGTGCTCAACTGTTGCCCTCATTGCATTCTAAAGAAAACAAAACCATAGGAATTCAATGGCAGAAGAATGAAGGACAATAAATAACTGATTTTTATGTTTAAAATAAAAACAGCACAGAGGGTAATTCAACGTTTCTTTTTTATTTTTTTTTTAAGTTAGTGGCAAAACAGCTCTGTAAATAGCCATTTATGAATGTGTCATGTAGGATGTATAATCAAAAATATTCATTTACAATGTAATACAGCTCCTGGGAGTAACGTCTAATGGAAAAACAATTCTGCTAGCTGTCAAGTTCTTATTTGTAAGCTTAATTTAAATGTAGAAATTGGGTTTTATAGTCCATTTCCTAGCTCTCCTTTTTCTGTCTTTCCATTATATTTTACATCGCAGCACTGAAGACTATTACATAACAAATGAACAGTGAATCACTGAACCAATTTATTGGCATTTATAAAATTTGTTAGAAAAAGGTTGTTACTATTTGAAAAGGACAGTCAATAATTCTAAATTAAATTTCAATTTGCATTTGATTATAATCTTTTACCAGTGATGGCAAAATAACTCTATGAGTTGGATCATTCAATTTAAAAATAAACCAAATCAATGAAAAAGTATCATTTGTTCTTTAACACACAACAAACTAAAACAAATTTTCAGTGTACTGGTTAAACAGCTACAGCTAAAGTCTTGGGTTATTTAACCTGTTTTCTTCTCTAACCACTTTCTAATATCTATATAAGTTCTAGTCATTAGCTGAAGTGAAATGAAATAGACCAGATGTTTGTACTTCAAGCAATACCTCATTGCAGTAATATTAGAATAAATTAGGAAACTGTAAATTCTGGAGCTATGTCAGAATCAATGGTAGATTTTTCTTTTTGTACACTTCATTCCCTCCAATCCAGGGTTCCCTTGAGAAGCATCATAAAGTTTCAGGTGTTTCCTACTTTTCCTTGTCTGAGTTCAGAGTTTTAGTATAGTCTTAGAACCTATGAAAGGATTCATTCTTAACTCTGGTTACCCCTGATCAGGAACATTCAAACCTTCTGAGCTTTTGCTAGAAATGAAAACTCTCAGAGCTACAGAATCCAAATCTCTCCAAGCACCTCTTTTTTTTTTTTTTTTTTTTTTTTTTTTAACAAGGTCTGCTGATGATTCTAATGCACACTGAAGTTTGAGAAGCACTGCCTTCAAGGGTGGACTCTGGAGCAGCAGCATGACGAATTAGCTTGTTGGAAAGTCAGAATCCTCGGCCTTATCCTAGACCTATTGCATCAAGTTTTAGATTTTAAAAACGTCCCCAGGTCATTCACACGCACTTTAAAGTATATCACTGAAGGAACTGACTGTCCTCTGAGCATATTCTAGACTCAGAATGTGGCCATCCCATCTGTGGTGACTCTGGACTTGCCTCTCTGAATTTGGAGCTGAACCAGCCTATGGATGTGGAAGTTACAAAGCTTCATTCACTGAAGCATTCACCCCATGACCTCTCCTCAGGAATAAATAAATGCCTCGTGCCTTGTCAGACACCTGGAAAAATAATGGGCACATCCTCTTGGCTCTAAAGCATCGAGGCCTCATGAATCATATTGCGCATTCTCAAATGTATTGATATGACAGTGAGCTGTGTGCACTTTTTCAAACATTGAGTGCATAGCTCCTTTCTATTAGGAACACAGAAACATTCTTGGGAGAAGATATTGAAGCTCTTATGGCGGGAATGAAAGAAGAAATAAAAATATAACTAGTGAATTATTTTTAAAGACATAATCAAAATTATTGTGAAGTATCATACCTTGAATAGTTCAAAGAGCATATGATGCAGGTGAGAAGGAACATACACGATATGAATTGGTTGGCCCGGAAATTTTCCTGGAAAAATTAAACTCATTCAGAATTGGGAAACAAATACTTTCCTAAAACAAACTTCCATATCTATTTGATTAATACTTTAGATTTAAACAAGGTTGGAATAATCCTCATTTTTCCCACTTGAAAATCCTGACTTAGAACTTTCCTACGTAGATAGTGAAGACAGCTACATTTTCAAAATGCTGTTTCAGTTACTCCAGTGCTATATCATTTTAATTTTGGAAGTTCTCTATAATGTATAAAGTTGAATGAAGTGTGAAACAATGATACTGTAAAATTAATTACAGGGTTATTTGTTTCTATTTTCAACATGTTTTTACTACACAATTTCAGAATTAAAATTATATGCATTTTAAGGTAGGAGAAATAACTGTACTTACAATATTAAAATTAAGACTAACTATAATTTCATATTTTTAATGCATACTAAAATAGTAATCTGATCTTTCTATTACTCAAACATTAAATCTTATATGCCAAATATGTTTAAACTACAGCAACAGGCTAAAGAAAACAGAGAACAAAAACCTCATGATACTACTTGAAAAGAAAAATAAATGTATTATTCTTTGGTGTCCTAGGCCTTGGCAAAGTTTGAAACAGAAAACACAAGGTCTGGCACAATCCCCTCTTTATTTGATCAAACAGTTCTTATGTTTAGTGATATTTTTCAATCTTTACTCATACTAATACTTTTACTTTAGCCTTCACTTGAATTTGCATGTCCCCAGTCTATAAGTTAGCCTATTCTTAAGTTGAACAACTGTACTTTTGCTACTAACAAAAATTGTTCTTCTATAAATGTTACTTGAAAAAGATGTATACTTAGAATGGAAAGGAGAAGGTTATTCCAACATAAGTATACTGCTTTGCTTTGAGTAGCAACTGTCTTCTAGCACAGAAGAGGATTGGATAAAAATAGTGTTTTGCATCATCATGTAATCACTGCAATGTTGTCTCATCAAATACCCTTGAGTTAAAACTTTTGGGTCACTACTTCCGAAAAGTGGTATATACTTATTAACTTTTTCAAAAAAATCATGGTAAGAACATTTAACATAAGATCTACACTCCTGACAAATTTCTAAGTGTACAATACAGCATTGTTAACTATAGGTGTGATGTTGTAAGATAGAGCTCTAGAATTTGTTCATTTTGCAAAAACTGAAAACTTCATAGTTGTTGGATAGCAACTTGCCATTTCTCTCACTCCCCAGCCCCTGGCAACCACCATTCTATGCTCTGTTTTTGTGTATATGACTATTTTGAATATCTCATTTAAGTAGAATGAGGCAATATTTGTCCTTCTATGACTTGCTTATTTCTTATAGTCAATTTAAAGTATTTTTATCTCCAAGTCTTATGAATAACCTCTTTAGGAGGATATCTCTATGGATCAGTGGGTCTCCCTACTTCTGGTCTCTTTATCCTTTATATTCTATAGTATGCAATCTTGATGTACAATATTGGAATTTAGGTACTTAAATCCAAAATTATTTATCCAAATCATTCTTTTTCATGAATCATCACTGACAATTAAATATGTATAATTGGAGCTTTCAAATTGAGGTTAAAGAGAACCATGGCTTCAAAAATTTCTTTCTACCAATTCTAGGCAACTGCAGAAGAGTAAAAAGGAATAAAAAAGCTGCTTTGTATTTACCAAAAGTAATTACGCTAGAAGAATACTAGTTTATGAGTTACTAGACTATGAGTTTTCCATATGTTAAAGTATATTTTATTTATAGCTTACCATTTACTTGTGTGAGCTTTAATTCTGGAGATGTTAAATAATACTGGTCACAGAGCATCTTGGAACACTCAAAGGCATCTGGAATAGAAGTTTTTCAAAACAGTGAAATGAATTTATGCCAAGGACAATTCTCAAGTGATTACTTATGTGTATACTACTCTCAATCTAAAATACCCTCTAGAGTATCAGTTAATGTATATGAAAATATGTCTTTTTAATATTTTATTGAAGAATAATATTTTATTGAAGTTGCAATTGTAGCAACAGGAATATGTCCACTTTAGAGATCGGATGAAATTGTGAGACTATGGCACTTGAGCTGCCTATGCTTACCTTTTTAATAATGATATAAATGAATGTTTAGACTCATGAATCTCAAAAGCAAAGGACCTTGATGGCAATATTTATAAATGTAAACAGAAAACTGTGAGCATAAACTCATTGAGAGTCATTTCAATTATAGTTATGTTAATCATCTATTATACATTTTTAATAAGGAAAATGAAATGCAGAAACTTAGAAATTACCTTGGACCACTGCTACGACATCACAGTTTGGATCGATGCTCCCAATGTGGGTTGGGTTTCCTGTCTGTGAGTCACTGAATATAAGAACTGTTGACAAAATAAAAACAAAACCATACTGTTATAAAAGTCAGGACAAGGATTAGAACTACCATTGAGAAAGACTTGACCCACTGATGCATGGAACATGCAGCTATAGTATGGCTTATATTCCATAGCCATGTCTACATGTCATGATCATGAGGGGCTCACTTACTGTGCTGGTTCATCAGCATCCGAGTAGAAATGCGATTCATGTAAAAGCGATCCAAAAAATACTGAAGATTTTGATTGGTGATTGGGTCAACCGTACACATATCTTTATACTCTATGATTCCTTGTGCCATTGTAGGGACTACATTATGATGTCTGTTCCGAACTTTGATGAGTGTATCTACAAAGCTAAGCCATAACATCAATAGTTAGTAAAAGTTAAAACAGGTTTTATCCACTTCTCTTTAGATTGCATTAAAAAAGCTAAAGTTCTTTTTGTGGTACCCACCTAAACCTATCAAATGATAAAACATTAGGCTGAAGCTTTATTAGGGCTCTCACTACTCATTCTTCTACTACAGTAAAGAAGATAGTTTCACAGATTTATTTTGTGTCTGTATTAAATGTAAAACTACTTGTTTTAAGTTTGGTGCATTCATTATAGGAGTTCATTAAGCCTCTTTAGAAAGTAGCTACAAGAGAAGATGACTTCCAAATGTCATTGTGAAAAAAACTTCAAAATTTCTGGTCAGACTTAGAAAAGGCTCTAAGCTTAGTTGGTAGAGTGTTCCTCAGTGCTTTCTGAGGCCCTGGGTTTGATCCTCAGCACCACAAAAATGGGAGAAGGACCTGGCAAGCCATTCCTGAACCAAACCAGAAACCAGAAACAAACCCTATGAATAGCAGAGAAGCACTGACATAGTGCTGGGCATAGCACAGTGTTGGGAGCTGTTAGGACCGGGGTGTAGCTCAATTGGTGAGCTAAGTGCTGCTCTGCACTCTTTGAGGCATCTGAGTTTAATTCCCAGCACCTCAAAAATGGAAGAAGGATGTGGCAGCCCACTCCAGAAACAATCCCCAAAACTATCAGCCATTGAAAACCCTGTGAGGGTTACTATGAGTTGAACCAGACTCCATGACACCAAACAATAGTAACTCTGAAAGAAAGTGTGCAATCTCCAATGACACTGAAATCTATTAAAATTATGCAATAGTAAATTCTCCTATAAATCTAATCATTAGATTAAATTTGCAGCAAAAATGGAATTTCTTGGGGGAAAATATCCTGAGTCTTCTACATTTGTTCATATTTGGCATCAATTTTCAGTGCTGTATTTCTTCACTTCTAGTTATTGATCAAGCCAAAACTTGTCATCTGTTAAGGGGGCACTAATTTATTATTCCAGGTTGGAGCTCCTTTAACTTAGGCCAAACAAACAAAAAACTGAAGAGTATGTCCTGAAATAGCCAAACTTTTAAACACTCATTCTGATGCATAGAGCTTACTCTGATAAAGCTTTCTGGTCTTCTGGGCTTTTCTCATGGAATTCCACCAAATCCATCAGGCTCTGGATATACCTGTGAAGTGACAAGTTTTGAAGTTAATACTCAGATGCAATGGCTACAAATAAAGTGCCTTTTTCAAATGATTTGAAGACAGAAAGTAAGCACTATGCTGAAGATTAAAACTTTCCTTCAGAACATTTGGAAATACTGTTAAAATTTTACAAAGCTAGGACTCTGAACTGTCAAGTTCCTAACCTAAAATTTAGCTTAAATGCTTGTTTAAACATTCCAGGTCCGTATTTAGTTTCCTGGACAAGTATTTAGCTTCTGGCAAGTGATTTCATTTCTTATAGCAGAAACATTCAGAAACAAGTTTTTAAGAATAGTTTCTTTATTTTTTTCCTAGTATATTTATTTGTAGAAGAGTGGAAGTTTGAATGCAACCATAAATACTACAGATTGAATATGTTTCAGATTGTATTTGTCTTATGAGTGTATGATACATATATTTTTGAATCAATGAATAAGAAGCTGTGCAGCGGTGGGATTATTTGTTACATGTCTGCTATAGTGCACACCCTGGATCTATTTTTAAAAAACCTGCTTTTTTGGGTTATATAGTTTCTCTAAGTCCCAGCATCTTATTTTTAAAATGACATTATAACTGACACTGAGTGCTGGCTGTGTGCTTGACGTTGTTCTAAGGTTTTATTTTTTTAATGGATTACCTCAGTGAATTATACTCAAACACCTCTTTGAGTCATATACTTTATTCTCTGTAATAATAGATAGGGGAATTGAGAAGAAAGGGTTTAAGACACTTGTCAAGGATTCCATAATGAGAGAGTGGCTAAGACAGGAGTTGAACCTAGAGCTCATTCTGTTAATCACTGTTGGGTCACAAAGATTTGGTCTTTTCAGAATAGTAGTCATCTGAATCTATTTCTTGGCATAGGATTTCTTTTGACATATCAAACTCTATCTTTTACTAGGTAAAGGACAAAATTAAAATTGTAAATGTCAATTATTTTACAAATTTCTTTCAGAACTCAAAATTATATTATTAAAGATTCTACTTTTAAGCTGGGTGTGGTGGCGCAGACCTGTAATCCCAGCGGCTTGGGAGATGGAGGCAGGAGGATCGCAAGTTCCAGACCAGAGGCAGTCTGTGTAATTTAGCGAGACCCTGTCTCAAAAAGTAAAAAAATGGGCTGGGGGAGCAGCTCAATGGTCCAGCACTTGCAAAGCATGCAAGTGTGAGGCCCTGGGTTCAACCCCTAGTACCTCAAAAAAAAAAAAAAAGATTCTACTTTTTCAGGATTAAAAAGTGTATTTATAGTTTTATACTGCCCTAATAACTTACCCTAAATTGTAAAAACAAAGAAATTCTTTACAACTTTCAAAAGTACTTACTGTTTAGAGCACCTGTTTTCCAATTATGATGTTAATACAGTATAAGAAACCATACTCAGGTAACTTTTAAAATCAGAGACTTCAAAATGGTTCACTACTTACCAGCTTCTAACCAGCTGCACTGAAGAGGTATTTACTAATCGCTCAGGAAGGATATCAATTTCTTTCAGGATATTGGCTAGCCTCACAGGCAATTCTTGTCGCAAAAATGAAAAAGAAGTTCTTTCACATGCATTGTCTGAACCTATAATAAATGAAATTCATTTAGGTTTTGGAAAAAAGTATATCTAAATGACATATTTGGAAATCATTAACTATCAAGCATTGGACACATATGTTATAAATTATATTTAATTCTCAGGCTGGCTACTATTAATAGATAACTTGTATCTTTATTATCTTTTTTCTTTATTACTTTCTGCTTTTCAAAAAAGTGACCAATATAGGAGAATTATTTTCTCTTTTTGAAGAGGATTCACTCTCAAGAAGTCAGAATATCTCACAATTCTTAACATTCACAAACGAACACAGTCAGTCAACACCACAGGGTCAACAACATAACATCCTTTAATGAGATATAAAATAGGAGTGGGGGAGGATGGAGAACGAAGGTGTGGGGTTTCCAAGCTACTGATAACCTATCACATTTAAACCCTTGAAACTTTCCCAATAACTTCAATGCAGCAAGTGTGTAAATATTTTCAGCAGTAACGCAAACAAATGGAAACTCTAAAGAAAAAGACAAAAAAGTCTGTTAAGGAATGTGGAGAGATGTACCCTGTGGAGGGAAATAGTATTTAAAAGATAAGATCTACTAATTTGACGCTACTTTAAAATATTAAGAATCTTCTCTAAGAAGTATTATGTTGTGAAGGAGGGAATAAAGTTTCTAGTCCATTGGTAAATGGTGACTCAAAGATCTAGGCTGGCAGAAGAAGAAAGATGAGCTTCAACCATCCAGTACCAACAGGGTTGCAGGTGGCTTTGACTTGTGGACAGAAACTGTCAGAAAGTAGCCAAACTAGGAGAAGGCAAGGTGCGCAGAGATGGAGACTCCAGATCTCAGCAGCAAAGTGGGCCCCAGTTGTTTTAGTCTACAGCCTAGCGTCCTATCCCTAGCGCCACCCGCCTGGAACCTTCAGCCCCTCTCACCAAAGTCCAGCAGTTGCTTCATGGACAGCGGGGACGGGCTGTAGCGCGAGAAAAGCTCGACCTCCCGGGGAACCAGGCCTGCGTGGCTCAGCGAGCGGGCATTACTCATCACGAAGCGGGCCGCCTTCATCTTGAAGCCCACCGAGGCCGGCGGGGGCTGGGCCGGCTGGAGAGGCGCAGGCTGCTGGGAGCTGAATCTGGGCCCGGCAGGTGTGCTGGCAGGTTCGGGGCTTGCAGTGTTGTCGGGCGAAGTCGGAGGTGCAGGAGGTGCAGTGACTCGAGACTTCCCAACACCCGCTGCCTTTTATTTGTCGCCCTGCACGCCCCCCCGCGGCCCCCTACTTCTTGCCGCAACCTCAACCGGGAGGAGTCACCGAGACTTGGAGACAGAGCTTGAGCTTGGGGCGCCGCCAATCAGCTGGGAGAAAGAACTTTGGGCCACGCCCCCTGGCCGCGCTCACCCGAGTGGCCTGGCACTGGTGCCGGGGCCTGTGAGGGGCAAAAGGATGGGAAGGAGGCCAGGAAGAAGGAAGCCGAAAAAGACATCTAGGGCAGCGTGGGGTCAAGATCAGCCTCTTGGGACAGGGCCCCAGGTCGCGTGGGCTGAGGGCCCGTCCAGACGCGTCCTTGTTTACAATTCCGAAGCTGTCTCAATGTCACACATTCCTGACTAGAAATTGTTTCCAAGAACTGAGACTCCCAGAGCTCATTGGTCTCTGCTCAGAGCGGTACTTTTACAGTAGCCAATCAGCTACGTGCAAAAGGATGCGCTTCCCTGCCATTGGACAACGAAAGAAATGAAAGAGCTAGTTTTGCCCGCGTTTCTCCAGTAAACAACCCGCTGCAGGAACTGGAAGTTCTTTTAGCTTTGACTTTAGGAGCTGCCCAAAACTTTTTTTTTTTTTTCCCTGTGGTGAAAAAGACCATCAATTCATTTCTCTCCAGTAATACTTTCTTCCTATTAGATTTCTCTGTTAATTAAAAAGGCAGGATAAAAAGGGTGATCAATTTGTCAGTTTGACTCAATTCTTTTTCTTCTATCAAAGAATTTGTTCACTCTATCCCCCTGTATGAAATGTCCTTACTCCAAATCTTTCCGTAAGGTATTCTAGTCTACCCTGAAATGTCAGGCACAAAATATCTGATCCAAACGGTCTTTCTTGATTCTTCTCTCCCATCTGTCTTCCAAATGTGGCCTTTGCCACTCATGGAATTATAGCATATTGGATTGCTTAGGTTTTTATATGATTTCTCCCTCCTACTACTCCCTGAGGCTGGGATTTAGCTCAGTTGGTAGAGCGCTGCTCTGCAGTAGCTGAGGTCCTGGGTTTGATTCCTAGAACCACAAAAATGGGAGAAGGACTTGGCAATTCACTCCAGAGGCGATCCTGAAACAAATCAGCCATTGAGAACCCCATAAGGGTCACTATGAGTCGGACATGACTTGAGGGCACCTAGCAACAACTACTCCCTGAGAGGAGATCAGGACAGGGACTGTGTCTGATGCATCATTGTGATTCCTACCCTACTTTGACACTATTCAATAATTGTTAAATTAATGACAGTTGTTAAAGCATATTATCTTGTCACAAAACTCTCATCCTAACCTCCTCTCCATTCCCTTACACTTTAAATGGACTAGAGAATGAAGTCATAGTGTTTGGGGTAGCTGGCAATAAAAAAGTTCATTACAAATTTAATGGAATAGAAACCAGTGGGGTATTAAGGTGGTGGTTTGTTATAAAAGATCCCCTTTGGCCTTCTGCTCCTGCCATTAGTAAACAGAGTAGGGTATTCTGGAAATCTTGGGTGATCCTAGGCTGCCTTGTCTCTCTTTGCCTTTTTTCCCTGGGGGATCTCACTCAATCACAGGATTGATTTTCAATTTCTATCTCTAGAGCAAACTCTCTCCTCAGAGCCAGACTGCTATATTCAACTGCCCTCCTATTTTATTTCTCCACTGGATGTCTAATAAGCATCAATTTTGCTCATCTCAAATCCATCACCATTAGTGAGGCTCTAAGTCCAGGTAAACTCTCTGTTACTTGTGTGACCTAGATGTTGTGTTGTTGTTGTTAGGTGCCGTCGAGTTGGTATCCGACTCATAGCGACCCTCATAGGGTTTTCAATGGCTGACTGTTTCGGGATTGCCTTGGGAGTGGATTGCCAGGTCCTTCTCCCATTTTTGTGGTGCTGGGAATTGAACTCGGGACCTCAGAGACTGCAGCGCACCGTTCTACCAACTGAGCTAAATCCCAGCCCCATGTGACCTAGATAGAGGTACCATATTAGCTTTCTTACCATGTTCCCCATTGTCTATCCATTGTTTATAGATCTTACAGGATTTGTGACTTCCTTTTGTGCCTAAATGTTTTGCTCAGACCTATGAGAAACAACCTTAGGAAGACGTTCAACATTCATAATCATCCAATGTGAAGGTGAGATGTGAATTCTTAAAGACATTGAAGGATAATCCTGGTGTGAATGAAAAGACTCATGCAACTGTGTTTGAGTGAGACAGAAGAATTAAAACAAAATAAAATACAATTAAAAATAGAATAGCTGAAGCACTTACCTTAGGCTGAAACAGTTGTGGGAACATGAGCAAATCCCAAATTGCATCTACACTTGTACATATGTTTTGATACCACCATAATTCACATTTTTGCACTTGGAGTCCTTTAATATCTGCTTAGCTCTATGAAATGCTATGAAGCAGAGACATATGACCAAGACGCCAAAAGACTAAATAAGACTCTTTGATGAAGCAAGTAAACTTGAGGTAAAAGCCCTCTTTTATCCCTGGATTACATCCTAAGAATAGAAATAAAAATATGCATTTGCTTTTCCTACCATGTGTGGGATCAGGAATAGGGACACACACACACACACACACACACACACATATATATAAAAGAATTATACTCTAATCTGCAGAGGAAAGAAAATTACGCAGTGCAGGTAGGTTTAATTTAGGAAAGTCTCATTTCCTTCATTCATTGAGTGCTCAGTCTTACCCTACGGTGTTGATTGAAAATCAAGTGGAGTCATATGATGTTCACAGAGATGACTAAAGGCTAAATGTGAACTCTGGTCACACAAAGTTTGTCACCATGTCATCCCATCCAATAATATTTACCAGGTTACTCTTATAGTTTATTGCATTCTTCTATGTCATTTCTGTATGATGGGAACTGTTGTTATAATTGGCAACACTGATGGTAGCTGAGCTGGAATGGTTAGGTCACATTGTTTACCCAGTTGGCAAAGGTGTCATATATTACTATGATTAGAGAGTTGCCTGGGAAGACAGTGGCATTTCTACTCTCTGGTTGTACACAGACTTTGGAAGTGACTCAGTTGGGACAAAGGTGAAGCAAAAGATTATTTGGGGACAATGGGTATGGGCAAATTCATGTATTCATTTAACTAAAAGCAAACTATGGGAAGGCTACTAAATGATTTAGTGCTGAGGGGTGAGTAATCAAAGCTCCCCCTTTGCAAATAGTGGTATGTATTATCCCTGCTTGAGACACCTGACTATTGAATATTCAGGTGCAATTTTACCTATATTAAATAACTTTAGCTTGCCTAACAAAGTGTCATAAGGCTGCTGTTTAAGTTTTAAGAATGCAAGTCACGCTTTTGTCAGCATCAGAACCTTAAAGAGAAGCCTATTCAATTTCTCCAACTAGAAACATATTCCAAGGAAGAAATTAAAACTGCACATAACAGGAATCCCAAAGATGAACAGGTTTGACCCTAGAATATTTAAGATTAAAATGTGGATAGAAATTTTGGAGAAAATATTTACAAAATATATAAGGACATGATTAAGAAATAGCTGTTTCAGAAAGGATCAAAATTATTGTTGTTGTTCGGTGCCATCGAGTGGGTGTCGATCTCATAGGGACACTAATTACAACAGGCAAAACACTATTGTTAGTGCTTCTTGGCTATTCATAGGGTTTTTGGGGGGCAGTGAGTTGCCAGGTCCTTCTGCCAAGCCTACAGCACATGCTGTTCCCAGGCAGTCTCCCGTCCAAGTACTAACTGGGCCCAACCCTTCTTAGCTTCTGAGATCTGAGGGGATTGGCCTCCACAGTGGTACAACTGCTGGCATGGATCAAAATATTCATGACCTTTTCCCTCATGGAGATTATAAATTTGGATATTAACAAAGCAAATGGAACATTAAATTAGGATCAGAATGATGTAGAAAGTGCTGTGAAGAACATAATGTGTTGGAACTACGTTGGATTTGGTGATCAGGGATGGTGTCTCTGAGAAAGTGACAATTAAATGAGATGGAACAGATTTCTATTGGGAATGGCAAGGATTATGAGTTTATGGGTGATGCTATGGGGAAAAGCTGGGCTTAAATCACCACTTGATCTCTGATGTTTCTTATATTTGGTGTTAACCGAGAGGTTAGTAGGAGCTGGACTAGATGCCTTGGTGAATGCAGTAACCATCTATTCTTCAGTACCCCTAGCTCATGGTAGGTGATGGAAAACAATACATAGTTATTTTCTGCCTTGTGACACTTTTACTTAATACTCAGGATAAAAATCAGTAATTAAATGCATGAAAACAACAGTTCATAAGAAAGGTTTGATCAATGTGCCGTGCTGGCTAAGGTGGTGGTGGTGGTGATGGTGATGGTGCCAGATAGTGACAATACTGTTAATACTCAAGGGTATTTGAAAGAAGAGCTATGTTGGTGATCAGGAACTTCCACCTCTGAGAATGGACATTTAGGATAAACTTAGAAGGATGAGAAAGATTCTGGTGAATTATTGGTAGGCAGTGAGGAAGAATGTTAATGCCTTGGGAAGGCATAGGTTTTGGAGCCAGGGCTATACAAGAAAAATAATGGCTAGTTTAGTTTGACTGCTGACTAGAGCACTCTGAGAGAGGAGGGAATGGAAGATTGTGCTCCTTGCTTTAATGAATTGACAGTTAAACAATTCAATTCAACTAAACTTTATAGAACACGTGATATGTGTTCTAACAAAAATTTGAAAACAAGAACAAAAACTTGAAAACAATTTGCCTACCCACATGGGAATGGTGGATAATCCATGATGTAAAGAGATGATACACTCATGCACTAAAATGTTATGCAGCAGACATAATGACAAATGTTAGGGATATAAAGATGAAAAAGACACAGTTCCTGTCTTCAATGATGGGAGAAAGACAAATGAGCAATCTTACACCAAAAATAAGATTCATATAAGGAAGTGAGGGTGAGGAGTAGTAAGGGAAGACATCCTTGGAGGAGGTGACATGTCATGTGAGTGATAGGTATTGACAGGCAGACAGGAGAAACGGTGCTGAAGCAGTGGGAAGAGGGAATGGAAAGAACAACTGTTGGTAGGATCTCTAGGCCTTGTCAAAGCTGAGAATGAAAAAAAATTTTTAATTCTCTGGTGTTCTAAATCTGTACTACTGGGAGGAATCAATCTAATTGTAAAAGCAGGGCAGTGAAAAGAGTCAGGAGGAGGGGATAGTTTGCCTGGAGGGATAGCTCAAGTGATGAGTTTGTTTGGGAACACTTAGAGCTAAGGTGAAACCGTGGGAGAGTGGTGACTAATTCCTGGTGAAGGGAAGATGAGAACTCAAAGGGTACTAAGCCATTGCTGAGAAGTGATGATAGATAGGTAAGATTATATTCCCAGTTTCTTTACCCAAGGCTCCCCTATCCTATTTAGAATCCAACTCCATTTCACTTTCTTCCCCTGTGCTCAGTACTTCCTTCTGGAGCAGTCCTTCAGTTCATTCATGACCTCTTTACTTTGTTCTTATCAAAGCCAAAATCTTTTGTCTCACTAAACCAATATCACCACAAAAACAGTTCATTTTTCCTTTTCTCCTTATGGCTCTAGTATTATCAGAGAAAAGCAAGTGAGTTCTGAAGCTCTTGAATTTTTGTGGGAAGACAAGATTATTTGTCTTGCTCCCAATTCAGGCTTATTATTCCTTTTCCATCCAGAAATTTCCCAATTATCTTTGGTGTTTGGTTTTCTTTTACTAAATAATAAGGAAAGGTAAGCAAAAGAAATGAAAAATTAACTGGAGAAGAAAACTAATTGGATAATGAGCAAATGAAAACATGCTCAAACTAATGAGTGATTAGGAAAATAAAAAGTACGATAGTAAGACATCATTGTTCTAACATCAGATTGACAAACAACAGGCTGATAGCATCTGTTGGCAAGGCTTGGGGAAATGAGCACTGTTGTATACTATTTGTGTGAGTATAAAATTGGCAACATTTTTTGGAAAAGCAACTGGCAGAATTTATAGAAATTTAGAGATAGTTATCCTATGTTTCAGCCATCCCACATATAGTAAACTATTCTACAGTTTAACAAACTGAGAACATATATATTTGTGTATGTATATGTGTACAAACACACATACATATGATTGCGATTGTAGTATTATCTGTAAGAACAAAAATTTGAAAACAAGAACAAAAATTTGAAAATAATTTGCCTACCCAAAGGGGAATGGTGGATAATCCATGATGTAAAGAAAGGATATACTCATGCACTAAAATGTTATGCAGCCAACATAATCAATGAAGTAAGTCTTTGCAGCAGCATTGAAGATATGCCACTTAAATCTTGTTTCAAGGAAGAGCTTGCTGTATTCTTTGCAAGGAATGCAACTAGCTGACAGCCTTCACCTTCAGCACCTTTGGGACCTGCATTTGAACTGCTAACACTCTTCCCAAACGACCCCTAGTAATGGATGAGCACCTAGAAGGACTGGCCACTTTATGTAGGACTCCTCTGATGGGAAGTTTTTGTTCTGTGGGTCCATCCTGGATTGGCTAAGGCTTTATCAGACTTTATCAGACTTTATCTGTACCTCAGTCTGAGTCTAATCTGCAATTCTGCTTCTCATGCCCATTTTCCTTTCTTAGGTAACATGTGTGCATCATAATCAGAAATCTGCTTCTTCCTGCTTCCTTCCTAAGGGATAAATGAAGCAAGTAGGCCTTTCATAGATATCCCTCAGCCAACTCAGCTAGGACCTTTAAAGCAAACATTACCCACTAGTTGTTTTTGTTATTAGGTGCCGTCAAGTCAATGTCTGACTCATAGCGACCCTACAAACAACAGGCGAAACAGTAGGGTTAGCGCTTCTCTGCTATCAGTAGGGTTTTCAATGGCTGATTGTTTTTTGGGAGTGGGTTGCCAGGTCCTTCTCCCAAGCCTATAGCATCTGGTATGTCCAGGAGGTCTCCCATCCAAGTGCTAACCAGGCCCGACCCTACATAGCTTGCAAGATCAGATGGGACAGATGCCACAGTAGTATGGTTGCAGGCTTTCCCATTAGAGGAGACCAATATTGGACAGAGATAAATGTCATCTCCTTGCTCCCCAAATATATAACTGGCAATTACATACTTGGCAATTAGTGTTTGGAATTATCCCACATTAGGACCTTAGCCTATAGGTTTACAGGTGTCATGATAGGAAAGGCCAAGTTTAAGCCTCTGAAACTTCCACTGGTCATGATAACAAATGTAACATGGTAGAAAATTTCTTGGTAGAAATTGTTTAGGTTGATGTCGTCCTTATATGTATCTTAGGAAGGTAGGGGTGGTGATTCCATTATATCATTTACTATGTCATCTTTCACATGCGTGCATCTGTGGACACTGGTTGGTCCCTTGAGAATGACTGTTGACTACTATAAACCTGTGGAGTAGCTACCTCCTCCTGAAGCTCCTATGCTGGGCAAAGCATTCTCACTAGAACAAATTGTTGGTAGGAACATAAATTAGTACAGTCATTAAGGAAATCAGTATGGAGGTTCCTCAAAGAATTAAAAAGACCCTACTATATGCTCCAGCAATCCTACTTTTGTGGATGAAAATAAGGGAGATGAAATCAATATGTCAAAGAAACTTTTAATTCCAACAACATGTGTACTCCCATGTTCGTTGCAGCACTATTCACAATAGCCCAGAAATGGAAACAACCTAAGTAGCCATCAACTGATGAATGGGTAAAGAAAATGTGTCACATATGCACAATGGAATACTATTCAACTATAATTAGAAGGGAAATCTGCCATTTGTGATAACATTGGTGAATCTGGAGGACATTATGTTAAGTAAAATAAGCCCAGCACAAAACACAAATACTACATTATCTCGTATGTATATGGAATCTGAAAAAGTGGAGAGTAAATTAATGGTGACCAGAAGCTGTGGGATGGTGAAGGATTTATGAAGTTGTTGGTCAAAGGACACAAAATTTCAGTTAGGCAGGAGGTATAAGTTCAAAATATCTCTTGTACAACATGATGATTATAGTTAATAACAATGGATTGTTGTTGTTGTTGTTAAGTGCCATCTAGTCCGTTTCTGTCTCATAGAGACCCTATGTACAACAAGCAAAGCACTACTGTCAGTGTTTCTATGCTATTCCTAGCATTTTCAATGGCTGATTGTTTTTTGAAAGTGGGTTGCCAGGTTCTTCTCCCAAGCCTATAGCACCTGGTGTTCCTAGGTGGTCTCCTATCCAAGTACTAACCAGGTCCAACCCTGCTTAGCTTCCAAGATCTGAAGGGATTGGATGTCACAGTGGTATACCTACAGACAACAATGGATAGTATATTGGCGAATTGCTCTGAGATTAGATTTTAAGTTTTCT
Source organism: Pedetes capensis (assembly GCA_007922755.1). Lineage (NCBI taxonomy): Eukaryota > Metazoa > Chordata > Mammalia > Rodentia > Pedetidae > Pedetes > Pedetes capensis. The sequence continues at coordinate 153,164 of VMDO01000424.1, read as the reverse complement.
CATCACAAAAATGGTAAGTATGTGAAAGAATTCATGTATTAACTAGCTCCATTTAGCAATTCCACAATGCATACTGTGTTTTGCCTGAGTGTTAAAGATTGAGAAGGTAAGATGGAGAATATTTCTAGAAATACATACAGCATAGTGGTGGTCCGGCAATTTGGTATTTTGTCCCATTGTCACTGAGATTGAAGGTAAAGCTGGGGCTCTGGTGAGCAATACTGTCCTAAGCAACCTCAAAGCCTTGGAGAACCAATAATCCAACTCTTTATCCTCATAATTGTTTAAATTGTTTAATTCCAATAACGTTGATCCTTATTGCACCTCTGTTACCAATTTCTGTTACCGATACTCATTTCACATACCCTATGATATAGTTTGAAGGTGTTCCCTCCAGAATATTTTCATGGTGGTATTAAAAGGTGGAGACTTTGGGGAAGTTATTGATTTATGAGGGCTCTACTCTCATGGATGGATTGTTGTTAGGTGCCACTGAGTTGGGTCTGACTCATAACGACCCTAGGTACAACAGACAAAACACTACCCAACATTGTGCCATGCCTGATGCTATTGTCAGTGCTTCTCTGCTATTCATAGGGTTTTTGAGGGATGATTGTTCCTGGATTGTTTTGGAAGTGGGCTGTCAGATCCTTCTCCCAAGCCTATAGCACTTGGTATTCCCAGGCAGTCTCCCACCCAAGGACTAAACAGGCCAACCCTGCTTAGGTTCTGAGATCTGATGAGATCCAACACCAGGTTGGTATGGCTGTAGCCATGGATGAATTAGTGCTTTATAAAAGAGATGGGTGGAACTAGCTTAGATTCCTTTTGCTATTTTGCCATGTGAGGATAGCATTCCTTCCTTCTAAAGGATCCAGTGACAAGTCACTATCTTGAAAGCAGGTAGCAGTCCTCACAAGACAATGAAATTACTGGCAACTTTATTTTGGACTTTCTAGCCTCCAGACCTGTAAGAAATAAATTTCTGTTATTCATAAATTACTCAGTCAAATGCATTTTGTTATGGGAGAACAAATTGACTAAGATACCTAACTATTAGTCAGGGTGATCTCATTTCTGAAAATACAGAAGTCTGGTGATCGTCAATTGCTGATTGCAACACTCCTTCTTTCATTTTGTTTATTCTTTAACTGTCTCTAACCTTGCTCTGGCATTCATGAAGATCTTTAGGTCCTAACCCATCCTTTTTGCCCCTGAAATGTCATTGATCTTCAGTTTTCCATTTCTTCCCTCTCCAGCTTAGATCCCTAATTCATTATTTCATTCTCACATCTATTCCCTTCTTCTTCTTTCTTGGTAGTTATTAACCAAGGGGAAGTTGTATTTACTTTCCCTGTGATTTTTCTCCCCCCGCCTACCAAATTGTAGCACAGCAGGAGAAAAGAACTCAGGTCTTGTGTTACTGGTGGAACTCTTCTCATAACATTTGTGGGTGCAGGAGTGAACAGTGGCCTTTTGGTTCCAACAGTTTAGTCAACTGACTCTTTGGATTTGATGTTATACCACTGGACCTCAGAGTCTACATGGATCTATCTCATCAAGCTTCAAATCCTGATCTCATTCAGATCCTTTTTGAAGTTTCTTCTTATTTCATCCATATTTGACTAATTTCTTCTCCAAATTTTGGGTATCCTCCAATCTGACCTAGTCTTTCTCTCTCCTCACCCTTCTTTCAAACACATTCTGCCTTTTGGAACTCAGGGGTTGTGTTCAAACCTCCTACATTCCCAATTCCTTTTCTGAATCTTCATTTTGTATTCTTGCCACAACTTGAATACAGCACGTTTTATTCTATCTCTTAAGTGCAAGTGACTTTTCTAGACCCTAAGTATTTAATACTGTGAAGGAGAAATGGGTGCCATCCCCCCATACCTTGTCTCTTATGTCCTCTACCTTCAAAACATTTTTACCCCATTCTTTAAAACCATAGCTTCTTTGAAGAACAAGACATCAGACAATATCACCCACTATCATTTTGTTGCTGCCATTTATAGAGAGTCTGGCTACTGTCTCCCATACTCATATGATTCTTATCATCATTGTTGCTGAATTTAACATGACCATGAATAACCCAGCTACACTTTCTTCCTCAATTCATCAATTCCTTTACCTTAATATTACTTCAGAGCCCAACTTAGCTCCCCATTTCCATTATCACAAGCTAGAATTTTCATAAATAATAACATGTCTGAATGAGCAAGTATAAGCATCCCACTCCCCACATACCATATCCCAGACTTTGAGCATTTAATTCAATTATTTTCTTAAGTCAGTATTTCAAAATCACTGAGACTCCCATTGCAATTTCCTTTATGCCTCTTCACTCTCCTTTTCTACCTCTTATCCAATGAAGATTCTCTGGTCCAAAACTATAAATATATCCTTGGGAAAACCCTTAACTCTCCTTCTGTTTCATTTACTTGGCAAGCCAGCCCTAGTTAAACCATTCTAAATATAGAGAGTAGGTACAAATTTCAGTCTAAAAATGTCAAATGTGCAAATGCTGCTCTTTGCTTTCCCTTACCTTCCCATAAGTTGGTTTAATGTCTGTTATAAGGATCTATAGCTAATGTAAGAGTTTATTGTTCTTTTTCCCAGATCTATACCTACATTCCCAGGAGCTTATAACTGTCCAAAGTATCAGGACATCTAGCCATACTAGCATCCATTGAAATATTTCCTATCAAACAATGCCTGTGATTATTGGTTCAAGCAAATTGCTACTCCGTAATAGTTCATTTTCATCCAAAAGATTCATTTGGGTCTGGTGTTCTCTCTCTCTGTGCATTTTTGGGGTCTATGGGAAGCATTTAATTCTGCTGTTTCTGAAACATATTAAAAAAGAGTCTCATACTCTGTCCACCTCCATGCCCCATGGCTTACACCCTGGGCTGCCATGAACTCTACAAGGTGGGCTCAGGCCTGAGTGCCTACATCCTCCCACCAGCCATCTCTTTTCCTGCTACTCTCCAAAGCCTGGATACACAGAATGAGTTTCACAAGATAAATCTTGAAGGGATTTGTAGTATAGTGAATATACAATAAATCACATCAATAAATCACCACTATTACCTCTCAGAATGGAAGAGATTCTCTGGTCATTGGGGCACAGAAGAGAATAAAAGTTGGGGGAGAACTGACAATAGCTTAGATGAGCCATAAAAGTGGATTAATGGATAGATCATAGAAACCATACCTTGATTTTGTGGATCTGAGAAAAAAAGGAAAATCTATATCTCAATTCCTCAATAAAGTAAATCTCTTGAATTTATTTTTTTCTCCTTTTATTGGTAAATGTTGGTAGGGTACAGTTTAATACAGCATTGGCTTTTTCCATTATGCAGCTATTATATCACTTTTGGTTACACTTTTATCAATTTACAAGGTTTATGGAAACTTTTGACTAATATGTAGGAAAACTCATATGTATGATCTCTTAAATTTCTAATAGGTATTGTAACTTCTTCTGTGAGTTATAGTCCTTTTGCCCAAATGGAGGACAGGGTTGTGGGATCATAAGAAATGTTGAAAAGCACACATTAATATTTTGAGTATTTTATGCATGAATTACACATTATGAAAATATACCAGATTGTCCACAGTGATTAGTTTTAGGTGGTAGAATTATTGTATTTACATTTGCTCCTTAGCCTGCAGCAGTACCACTGTGGCATCCAATTCCATCAGATCTTGGAAAGCTAAGCAGTGTCGAACCTGGTTAGTGCTTGGATGGAAGACAATCTGGGAACACCAGGTACTGTAGGCTTGGGAGAAGAACTCAACAGCCCACTCCCCACCAAAAAATCAGCCATTGAAAATTGTATGAATAGCAGAGAAGCATTAACAATCATGTTTTGCCCGTTGTACTTAGGGTTGCTATGAGTTGGACAACGACTCGACAACACCTAACAACAACAACAACAACAACAACAACAACAACAGATTTGATCCTTAAGTACTTTTCCAAATGTTAAACAATGAAATATATGTTACTTCTTAGCTACAGGAAAATAAATGTTATTTAAAAAATTGAAATGAAAATAGATGTACCAGCAGAACAGGAAGAAGATTTGGCAAATATGTGCTCAAAACAGACTTTTGAATGAATTGGAAGGCAAATAAGGACAGAGAAATGGGTTCGCAGCTCTCTTGCCTTTGGTTCCAACCCCCTTAAGCATACCAATAGTCTAAAAAGACTCAGTACCTGAGAAGCCTGTAATCAGCTCTTTCTCTCCCTTATTGTTCCTACCAATATCTTCTGGGGACTGGTACTGAGCTGTTGCTGGCTGAAACTGCTTCCAGTACTCTGGCTTGTTCCTTTCCTCTGATTGTTGATCATTGCCTAAATTTTCTGAGGTTATCACCAAACAGAACATTTCTCTTTCCATAGTCCCAACACACACAGAATTCAAATAGAATTCTCTTGCTTAGAAAACTCACTTTTTTTTTCCCAGTCCAGACTTGGTTTTTATAGCCCTGGTTAGCTACCTTGGATAACCTTTCTGATGTTCCAGATAATAAAAGAGCCATAAGCAGGCACTAGGTCACCTGGAAGACAAATTTTCACAAGAGGAAGTCCTGTCTTGTGATTTCTTTGCTTATCCCAGGGCAAGATTCCAACAACAACAAAAAAATTATATGAACATTTCATCGAGTAAGCAATTTATTGCATATCTGTCTAGATGTTTGGTAGTAAAAGGACAGCCAGCAAGATGTTACACTAAAACTTTCTGTTTGTTTTACTGGTTTAAGCAAGTACATATTATGCATTCAGTGGTCCCACCTGTCCAATTGTGGCTACCACACTAATAATACATTGTCCCATCCTTTCCTGTTTGGTCTGCCTTGGCCTTGGGATTCTGCCCAACACAGCACTCTAGATGCCAGTCAATCAGTGAATTGAGTTTGGGAGATGCACCCCTTCTTATTCCTGTGGTCCAAGTAGTCTCTGAGATGGGTGTCTGGCCTGCCTCAGGACCCCTGTCCCCACCCTCTTTTTCTATTTGGAAGAACTGCCCTTAGGGACACTGTCAATGCCGAATATCAGAATTATTCATTTACTCCAACATGTTTACCTATAGAGTTAAAAATGGAGGTGGAGTGAACTTATCTAAGTCACATAGCTAGCAGGAAACATGGGTTTTTTAATTTTCAATTGAAACAGAAATTTTTGCTACATTCTCTTGGGGCTAGCAAACTCTAATATTTCTTACATTATTCTTTCTGACACTTTAGTCTTTCTCACACTGCTTGCACTGTGGACCTAAACCAAGCAACAGTGTGAAAGTGAGTTCAAAACATAGCAAACATCCTGAATCATCAATGATTGGTTTCTTGAGTGACATGATTTTATATGATGTCCTTCACTTGTAGAGTGACCGTTAGACACTACCAGAGAGAAAATCAGCTTGTCTTCAATTTTCCTAATAACCCCACAAGCACACACACCTTTCCCCCTTTATAAATTCTGTTTTGAAGATAAATTTGAGGATCCAACTGTGCTGAGTCTGGGCAACATGTTTATGTCCTCAGTTGAGAAAAGGGCCTGGCTGAGTTTCAACAGCCATTGCTGAATTCAAACAGGAAGTACATATAGGAAAGGTTTAGAGCTCCTGTTTTTTCATCCTTTCTTCCCCTCTTTGCACACTAGGAGTCTCTCACCTCTTCTTTCAACCCCAAGGCTCTTCAAAATGTATGATGTCTTGGAGCAAGGGGATTGTTTTGCTTTGCTAGGCCAGGAATTTATAAATCTCGTTTCTTGTTTAAAAATGAAAAGAAAATTACTTTCTGCCCCACACAGTTTTCATCAACATTGCTTCGGAAGAAAGAAACAGCCTGTCTTGCAGAAGCTAAGCAGATGCCAGGCCTCTCTGGAGCCAGATTAAGTGGGTGAGAGGTCAGTCTCACACCCACAGCCTGGGCTGGACTGCCTGGCGGTGCAGTCAACAAGGGGAAGTTTAGTAGGTGAAGGGTCACTGCTGCAAAGCAGCAATAACTTTCCATGCATCATCTCTTGGGCATCTAGTTTCTGTTCATGGAAATAAAGCTCTCTAGGGGAAAGGTTTCACAGACTAGAGGCAGACCTATAATAGCCCATGCCTGATCTGAACTGTGTCCAAGACATGAGACTAAGCTCAGGCTTCCTGGCCCTTAGGAATTCTGCTGCTCAAGTGGAAAAACAGATTGTACAGGGCTTTACAGGTCACTTTGTACTGAGACTGAAACCAATAGTCTGTCTACTGGCAAATTTATATTAGGTAAATAATGTACATAAAAGTAAAAAGGAGAGATTCTTTTAAAAATCATGTTTCAGTAAATGAATTTATAAATTTTCTTATTAGTTGTTCCAGCCTAGAACAACGGCTCCTAATCCTCAGGTGGGTCTAATGCACATCTTTGCTGTACATTCTTTAAAGTACAGCTCTAAATGACTCCAGATTAGGAATCATTTTGCCACATTGTAGAGTATGGCTTTTACATTGTGGATTGAATCAATAAGTGGGTCATGATACCAATTTTATAGGTCCCAAATGGCATTAAAATGAAATAGTATAGAGGGGGGAAGCATGCTTGTGATAGGAGAGGATTTTTTTATTATTATTTAAACTTTTGTTTCTTATCTGTCTGGATCACAATGTAAGATCACTGTTCTAGAATCTAGGAACAAAGGATTGCTGCCTTAAGTCCCCCCAAAAACTGGTTGTTAGGTTTTATTTTCTTCCTCAGTACTGAAGGGTTGAACCCAAGGCCTCACTTGTGCAAGGCAAGTGCTGTACCATTGAGCTGCAGTCCCCAGCCCCTTGTTTTATTTTTTGAGACAGAGTCTCACTAAATTGTGCAGGATGCCTCTGGCCTCAAACCTGCAATCCTCTTGCCTCAGCCTCCTTAGTTGCTGGGGTTACAGGTATGTACCACTCAGCAGTTGTTAGCTTTTATAATGGGCTATGTTAATTTCACAGGACATTGAGGTTATGTTTGGGAGATCTTCCATGCCATTTATTTTAAAAGTGCCTTGTAGACAATATTCTTCCCACATGGTTTCTAGAGTTAATTCAATGTGAGCATTTTCCCTTGAAACGTGAGGAATATAAAGAAATGTCATGATGAACATGAATATGAATAAATTCAAATGAGAAAGAAGTCAGTTGCCCACAGCCTAGATAGAAACTTGTCCAGTGTATACTCCACTCTAAGAAAGCAGAGTTAGCTAGGAAGGAGCCCTGAAAGACTTTCTTATCTACAGAATAACGGGGTGGTAAATAGACTCTTCCAAATAATGACTAGAATCAGCCAAATGGTAGAACTGCTAGGACTGCTACCCTGACTGGGAGAAGGACATGGCAGCCCACGCCTGAAACAATCTCGAAATAATCACCTGTTGAAAACCCTATGAGAGGCTGAGGTTTAGCTCTGGGTAGAGTGCTACTCTGCATGATGACGCCCTGGGTTCAATCCCCAGTACCACAAAAAGGGGAGAAGTTGTGTTAACCCTCCTCTGGCTGCTAATGGATATTACATTTCAGTTAGAGAAACTGTAGAGTGTGCAGTTAGAGAAACTGTACACTCCATCTATTTGAAAGGAGATAACACACCACGGTTGTTAGACATATTTATGATATCTCCACATGACTGAGATTTTCACATTTTATCTCCATATTTTGACACAACCTTTAAAGGAAGTCTTATTTTCTTGCAGGGAGGAGAAAGAACTAATATGACACATGTTGTCTTTCAGAGAAGGGTGTCTAATGGCTTAATCTACTCATTTGAATATTCTGATTTATGAAAAAATTCCTCAAAGCCAGTGAAAAAGAACATTTGCCCTTCTTTCTCAAGAAAGAAAGATTTGTTATGTTCTGGCAACCAAAGAAATAATTAAGCGAATTTCTCCTTGGACCTTAGAAAAAGTGGCAACAAATAATGGGTTTGTCCTCTAAGAAACATTTCAGGGAAATATCTTATCACCTACAAGTCCATTTAAGGTGGTTCTCCATCAGCCATAGGCTATTTTTCTCATTAAGGCCGTGTTTAAACTGTAGTATCCTGATGACATAGGAGACATATCAGACAAACAGCACCTGTGAGAAGAAATGGTGAAGTATTGATTTTTCATCAGTCAAAAAGTTTGCTAAGCTGAAGAAAAATAATTTGCCTTCACAGTGACATTTTCCTGAGGTCTGGCTAGGTTGGAAAGGCATTGCTTTTCTCATTAAGACCCAAATTTTAATTACCAGAAAAGCCAAGGACATGTTGGCAAATTAGAGGTCACACCAGAAGGCTAAATTCATTTAGGCTTGGGTGCAATTTTCATCTTATCTCCTCCTCTCCTTCAACATCCTTCCCCTCCTCCACATGAGCACACTTTCCTGTGTTCATACTAATTCTATTAAAAAATGGGAAGATTTGGATATTTCAGTAAATTTTATATTTCTATCATGATATATTTTCTATCACGAAAAGGGAAGCAATATTTGGTGACAGAGAAGGATGGGTTGGAGGAATAGAGATCCTGAGTTCTACATGTCTTTTTTTTTTTCTTCAATGAAAACTAGTTAGATCTTTATCTTATATTTCTCTGATTTAACAAAAAGCACTAGGCCTACTTGAGTTTGGATGTAAAAAATGACCTTGGGGGGTGGGGAGTGAGAGAAGATGGCCAACAGATAGCACACACCTTCTGACCCAGAGTAGAGGGAAGCCTTGGTCAATGGTTTGGAACACACATTGACTAGATAGACATAGTAATGGTTTAGACTGGAGACAACGGAGGGAATCGGACGAGCATTGAGATAGAGGATCCAGGTCTAGGGGATCTACACAAAGGGCAGTAGCTGAGTCGCCATTTCGCAGACAGCTGAGAAGGATCGCTGAGATTCAGAGAAGATTCCACGCACACATCCAGAGGTACCCGGATCCTACACGGAGTACAGCCTTGGCATTGCATCAACACCCTGCCGATGGGACACAAACTGCAAGCTCTGGGTTAGTTACCCTGAGGTGGCAGACAGAGTGGACATCTCTAAGGGGTGCCCGCTGCACAGCTGGAGTCTCTGGGCTCGTGCAGTATCCTCATGCAGGAGTGTAGGCCTCAGATCCACCAGAGGTGATACATTATCATCACACCCATCCCAACGTGGGTGTGGGGAGTGAACGCAGAAGGGGCTAAGGAACCTGCACCAGTGGAGCATGCCCAGAGCTACAGCAAGGCTCCCTCCCTCCTGTAGTGGCGGGGCAGTTGCACAGGCGCGACTTTCACAGACACATGGGTACACGTGCACTCGGACCCCACATCCACCGGAGGCAATTCAATATCTTCTCACTGCACTGTGGAATCGGCTAGGGTCTGTGGAAGTGACTGAGTCCCATGTGGGCAGAGCACGACTGTGGTCTTGCAAGGGGCACAGCAGTGCACTTTGTCCCAGGGCAATTTCAAGCTCTACTGCTACACAGCCAGACAGGCTACAGATTCACCAGGGGTTGTTGGATATCATCCCACCTGCTACAGGGTGGGAGTGGTGAGACCACAAGGGGATTTGGAACTCGCAAGTGGACAGATAGTCTGGCATTAAAGACCCCACTATAGCAGCCATATTCCCCCATCCCATAGGCTTTGGGACGGTGAACTCCGATTTGGGGAATTGGCACCCAAACTCCATAGGGCAGGGAGAATTCCAGGAAGGCCTCTACAGGTTCCACTGTCTCTCTGACAATACAACAGGGACAGAATATTTTGAGGGGCAGACTCTAAGCGAACTCAGCGCCCGCTTCAACCCAGGGGGTCACAGGGCTACCTGCCATATCCTCTCAGCAGAGGGAAGCTGTGCAGAAGCCCCACTCCCTAAGGCAGCCTGCTCCTAACAACAACAACAACAACAACAACAACAACAACAACAACAAGCTGGCAGGGAAAAGCCCATTTCCTACAGCAAAGTCAGTGGTCTGAAGGAAGAGAGATAGGCCCTTCTCAGAAGATTTAACTCTGCCTGAGATAGTGCGAAAAACACTGGCAGGCTGAATTCTGCAGTGTTTACTTCATCCTTATTGTCTTCATAGTTCAGATACCTCTTGTGAGAGTATACAGATGTTTTTGTGTGTGTGTGCATTATTATATTATTTTTTCTTATTTAGATTTTTTTTTGGGTGTGGGAATGTGTGTACGCCCATATTTTTCTTCTTTTTTTCTGTTCTCCTCTTTTTTGTATTCTATATATTTGGTTTTGTTTTAATTAATTATTTTATCTTTCAATTTTAACTTTAATTTTAATTTTGACTTTAATTTCTATTAGTTTCTGTTCTCTCTTTCTCCTCTTTCCCCCTCTTCTTTCACCATATCCTCCCCCATTTCACCCCCCAGCAGAGAAACAGAATCTATTGCCTCCCTAGCCCCCAGCCCCATTGGAATAGTAAACTGAAGAATGGGAAACTGAGGAGTAGAGAGTATAGGATGCAGATAAGAGTGCCACGAGCTAATGGTCCACTGAACCTAGGAGATCTGATTAACAACCAAGCACATTAAGAGTCCAGTAGGGCTGGTGAACTAGAGTAAGGGCCCCACAGACTAGATGACTGAGGAGTCACATTGCACCTAGTAGGTAATCCAGTGTCTGGGATCTCAGGGATCAGCGGGAATCTGAACAGGACAGAAATGAATTCAGAGTCTGCAACAGATCCTTGTCAAGGGTTCTGAAGCTCAGGAGCAAAAATAAAGTGCCAGAGATTCATCACCAGAGAAACTCAAAGGAATAATAGAGGGAGAAGTTCTTCACACTTGAGAGAGATGAAATCTATTTCCCTGACCATATTTTGGGGAAACAAAGTAAATCTACAAGAAACACAAAGGGTCAGGCTGGATATGAAGATTTCACAGAGCAAAGACTCCCAACAAATTACTCCAATGAATCTCAACTCCTAGAGATCTCTGAATTGGAATTCAGAGTTATGGTTACTAATATGCTAAGAGAAACAAGCAAACAAACAAACAACAACAGAAAAACACAAAACACCAGCACCTTGAAATCCTTGAAAAGAAGGTATCTCATCTGGTCTCTGTTCTCTCCTCTCAGCTAGAAATGACTAGGAAAAATCAAGTGAAAATCATTGATGTGCAAACTAAACCAAATGAATTAAACTCTGCAAAAGAATCCTTTTCATCGAGACTGGACACAGCTGAGCTACAAATTTCTGATTCTGAAGACTCAATTCAAGAAATTAAATACAGTCAGAAATGGAAACAATGATGAAGGAATTTAAAAAAGATTTCCAAAAAAACCTCAGACAGCATGAAAAAACAAAATGTATGAATTCAGGGTGTTCCTGAAGGAGAGGAAAGATTCACAAGAGGACTGGAAAATCTAGTATGTGATATCCTCAAGGAAAACTTTCCAGAGATAATCCAGGATATGGATACATACACAACTGAAACTTTCAGGACTCCATCCAGACTATATCAAAATAGGTCATCCCCAAGACATATCAAATGCTTTCATTAGAAACCAGGAAGGCTATCCTGAAAGTAGTAAGGCAGAAATCCCAAATGACATTTAAAGGGAAACCTATTAAAATTACTGCAGACTACTCCATATCAACACTGAAAGCTAGAAAGGCTTAGACACAGGTTAGTCACCACCTAAAAAAGAACAATTTCCAACCAAGAATACAATATCCAGCAAAATTATCTTTGAAAATAGATGAGGAGTATAAGACATTCCATGATATTGACACATTCAAATGATTTGCAACCACCAAACCAGCTCTACAGGGGATTGTAAATCAATTACCACATCCAGGAGAGATAAGGCAACCCTATATAGGTAACCAAAGACTTGGTTAGCTGAGATGAGTGCAATCCAAGAAAGAAAGAAAACAACCATGACTCATAAACCAGTAATGTGTAATGATTGGATGTTTAACAATAGATACTACTCAATAATCACTATTAATGTAAATGGTCTTAACTCACCAATTAAAAGACAGAGACTGGCTAAGTAGATGAAGAAACTTTTAATATGTAGTATTCAAGAGACCCAACTAACTCACAAAGGCTGGAAAAAAATATACTAAGCAGGGAGTAAAAAAAACAGTTATTACAATTCTAATATCAGATAGATTAACTTTCAATACAAGACTAATTAGAAGAGACAAACAAGGACACTTCATTTTAGTAAAAGGAACAATCGATCAGGAACCAAGAATGCTTCTAAATATTTACACCTGAAATACTGGGGCACTTAGCTTTATAAGACAAACCTATGGAACATAAAGAACTTTATTGGACCAGAGACAATAATTATGGGAGATTTCAATACCCCACTGTCACGAACAGACAGGCCATCAAAACAGATAATCAATAGAGAAATGATTAATCTAATCTTCACCCTAAACCAATTGGATCTCACAGATATATACAGAATATTTCATCCACACAATGAGGAATACACGTTCTTTTCAGCTTGACATGGAGCATTTTCTAAGATAGATCATATGCTAGTCCAGAAGAATTCCCTCAACAAATACAAAAAAGTAGAAATTATTTCCTGTTCCTTGTCAGATTACAATGGAATAAAATTGGAGCTCAAGAGCAAGAATAATTCCATAAATTTTACAAACTCGTGGAGACTAAATAATACACTGCTGAATGACCAGTGGGTTGTTGGCGAAGTCAAAATAGAATTTAAAAAATTCCTACAATCAAATGATGATGAAAACACATCCTACAAAAACATGGGATACAGAAAAGGCAGTTTTAAGAGGGAAGATTATAGCATTAAGTGCCTTCATCAAAAAGGTGGAGAAAAGCCAAATAAATGACCTAATGATGCACATTAAGACACTAGAAATTCAACAACAAACCAATCCTAACAGGAGCATCTAAAAATAAATTACAAAAATAAAGGGAGAAATATCTCAATTAGAATATAAAAAGATAATTCAAAAAATTAAAAAGACTAAGAGCTGGTTCTTTGAAAAATTAATAATCCAATCTCATCAAAAAGAAAAGGAAAAAACTAACATAGTAAGGATTGGGAAGGAAAATGAGTCCATAACCACCAACTACAGTAAAATACAGAAAATTGTCAGAGATTACTATGAGAGATTGTATTCCCAAAAGTATAAAAATACAGAAGAAATGGATAATTTATTAACACATATGACTTACCAAAGCTAACCCCAGAAGACATAAGTAACCTAAAGCAGCCCATTACATATATGGAAATAGAAAAGGTAATACAAAGTCTCTCAACAAAGAAGAGACGGGGTCCTGATGGGTTCACAGCAGAATTTTACCAAACTTTCAAAGAAGATATAATACCTGTCTCCTCAAATTATTCCAAAAAGTAGAAAAGGAGGAAACACTCTCAAATTCATTCTATGATGTGTGTTGTGTGTTAGGTGCCGTCGAATTGGTATCTGACTCATAGCGACCCTCATAAGGTTTTCAATGGTGACTGTATCAGGATTGCCTTGGGAGTGGATTTCCAGGCCCTTCTCCCATACTATGAGGCTACCATCACCCTAATACCTAAACCAGGAAAAGATTCATCTAAGATAGAGAATTATAGACACACCTCCCTTATGAATATAGATGTGAAAATCCTTCACAAAATCCTGGCAAACCAAATCCAGCAATATGTTAAAAATATTATTCACCATGACCAAGTGGGATTTATTCCACAGATGCAAAGTTGGTTCAACATACAGAAATAAATTAATGTAATCCAACAGATCAAGGAGCTGGCAAACAAAAACCACATGATCATCTCAAATGATGCTGAAAAGGCCTTCAAAAAGTGCAAAATCTTTTCTTGATAAAAACACTGCAGAAAATAGGTATAACAGGCAAACACCTTAACATCGTAAAAGTCATCTATGACAGAACTACAGCCAACATTATACTAAATGGAGAAAAACTGAAACCATTTCCTCTTATATCTAGAACAAGGCAAGGATGTCCACTCTCTCCTATTCTATTTAACATAGTAATTGAAGTCCTGGCCAGGGCAATCAGACAAGAGAAAGAAATCAAAGGGATACAGATTGGCAATGAAGAGGTCAAACTATCCTTATTTGCAGATGACATGATTCTACACCTAACAGACCCCAAGACCTCATCCAGAAAACTTTTAGGTCTAATCAACTCCTTCAGCAAAGTGGCAGGATATAAAATCAACACACAAAAATCAATAGGTTTCCTTTACACCAATGGTAACGAGGAAGAGAAGGAAATTATAGAAACAATGCCTTTCACAATAGCCCACCATAAAATTAAGCACCTTGGAATCAATCTAACCAAAGACCCTTCAGATTTCTGTAAGGAAAATTTGAAAATATTAAAGAAAGAAATTGCAGAGGATACTAAAAAATGGAAGGACCTTTCCTGCTCCTGGATAGGGAGAATCAATATAGTAAAAATGGCTATCCTACCAAAAGCGATCTGCACATTTAATGCAATCCCCATTAAAATTCCATTGGCAGACTTTACAGAAACAGAAAAAATGATCCAAAAATTCATATGGAGTCACAAAAGACCACATATAGCCAAAACACTCGTAAGCTGCACAACTAGTGCAGGTGAAATCACAATCCTTGACTTTATACTATAGGGCAGTGGTGGAAAAGGCAGCTTGGTACTGGCACAAAAATAGGCCTGAAGACATGTGGAACAGAATAGAAGATCCAGCAATACCTCAACACACATTAGGCAACTAATTTTTGACAAAGCAGCAAAGCATGTTAATTGAAAAAAAAATAGCCTTTTCAATAAATGGTGCTGGAAGCATGGACATCTGCATGCAGAAAAATGCAAACAGACCCACATCTCCCAATATGCACGAGAGTTAACTCAAAATGGAAAAAGACCTCGACGTAAAATCAGAAACTTTAAAACTAATAGAAGGTAGGTTAGGTAATATGCTCCGACATATAGGCATAGGAAAGTATTTCCTTAAAGGACTCCAATTGCTCAAGAAATTGCAACAAGATAGGTAAATGGGATTACATGAAATTAAAAAGCTTCTGCACAGCAAAGGAAACAATTAACAGCATCAAGGAAATCCCCACTGAATGGGAAAAAAATTTCACAATGTATAAATCAGACAAAGGTCTAATTACCAGAATTTATAATGAACTTAAGAAAAAAATACCCAAGAAAGCAAATAACCCAATACACAAATGGGTAAAGGAACTGAATAGACATATCTCAAACGAAGAGGCCTGTAGATCCATGAAACACACGAAAAAACACTCGGTATCCCTAGCTATTAGAGAAATGCAAATTAAAACAACTCTGAGATTCCACCTTACTCCAGTAAGAATGGCCAAGATCAATAAAACAAATAACAACAAATGCTGGCGAAGTTGTAGAGAAAAGGAAACACTCTTACACTGCTGGTGGAGCTGCAAATTAGTCCAACCACTCTGGAAATCAATATGGAAGTATCTTAAAAAACTAAAAATAGATCTACCATATGACCCAGCTATAACACTATTGGGAATTTACCCAAAGGGAGATGGGTCATCATACCACAGAGACACCTGCATCTCCATGTTAAGTGCAGCACTTTTCACAATAGCAAGGATATGGAACAAATCAAAGTGCCCATCAACAGAATAATGGATAAAAAAAAAAAAACCTTTGGTACATATACACAATGGCATACTACTAAGCAGTCAAAAAAACAAAATAATGCCATTTGTAGCAAAATGGATAGAATTGGAGGAAATTATTTGAAGTGAACAAACACAAGCTCAGAAAGAAAAATATCACATGTTATCACTTATATGTGGGAGCTGAATCAAAATTACAAGAAGGAAAAATCCTATGCAGAGGTCGGAACATAAGTAAAAAAAAAAAAAAAAAGCTAATGTTGACCTAACAGAGAAGGGACAATTTTGGGACTGCAAAAGAAGGAGGGAGAGATCTAGCAAAAGGAGGAAATCCTGGGAGAGGAGAGGCAGGGAGAGGAGGAACAAGGAGGAATGAGGAATGGGGGAGGGGGTGACCTCAGGGTGAACAGCCCAACTTTAATAGTTCTGGAAATAATTATAACACCAATAAAACCAAAGAATGGTATTAATGTAGATGGGCTAGAAAATTCATGTAATAGTACTGACAATGTAAAAAGAAAGTTCACTACAGAGAAAGTTTGATCTTAAACATAATTGAAACCCAAGGATATATAGAAAAATATTACCATAAAAAGACAAACAAATGGAAGAGAAGTCTTTGTGGGGGGGCAGGATGGGGAGAGGAAGTGCACAAGAGGGTAAGGGGGAACTTATCTGTGTACAACAAAATGCATATATGGAAATGTCACAATGAAAATCATGTCAGAATGAATCACATTAAGGTGTACATTAAAAATTTCCAATTAAGAAAATGATCTTGAGCTGGTGAGCATGGTGGCACATGCCTGTAATCCCAGCGGCTTGGGAGGTGGAGCCAGGAGGATCACAAGTTCTAGACCAGAGGAAGTCTGCATAACTTAGCGAGTCCCTGTCTCAGAAAAAAAAAAAAAAAAAAAGGGCTGAGGGTGCAGCTCAGTGGTCCAGCACTTGCAAAGCACGCAAGTGCGAGGCCCTGGGACCAACCCCCAGTACCACAGAAAAAAAAAAAAAAAAAAGAAAATGACCTTGGCATATACAGAGTGAAAAAGTGAATTGGAGGTTCACTTTCTTAGCTGATGGGATAGTTGGGAAAAATGATTTTGGTATCTGGAGTTGAGAAAATAAAAAGGAAAAATATACAATACACACACACATACACATATGGCTCTTAATCATTGAGTTTTTCATTGATCA